>PVJS01010565.1:0-47720 GCA_004027185.1 Glis glis | reverse complement strand
GAGGGGAGGGGAGGAGAGGAGGGGAGGGGAGAGGGGCTCATTTTCTGGGGCCATCCCAGAATTAACAGTCTGGGGGACAGTAGTAGACCCAGGTGATTTTCTGCCCGAGTTTGTCTGGCGCCCTCTGTCCTCTGTGCAGTTTACGGCACTTCTATCTTCGGCCAGTGACAGGTTTAAGAAAGGACACGGGACACGCGCCCCATGAGTTTCTGCCCAGTGACACTCAAGGGAACGGTGCAGGGGCCCTCTCCAGAGGGTCCCCTTAGTTCTAAAGAGATGGACATTAAGAATTCCCTCTTCTTTGAATGGGTGGTGTCTCATGACCAGGAGTAAGCCAGTCTTAGGAAGACGTTAACACACTGATGAGGAGTTGATGGATTCTTTTTTGTGTGTGTGTGATACTGGGGATTGAGTCCAGGGTCATTCTACCTCCAAAATATACCCCCAGCCCTCGTTTATTTTTATTTTGAAACAGGGTCTTACTAAGTTGATGAGAGTCTCACTACTTGCTGAGGCTGTCCTTGAACCTGTGATCCTCCTATCTCAGCCTCCCAAGTACTGGGATTAAAGGTGTGTGCCACCACTCCCAGCTAGGATTCTTGATATATAAAAAACTTAAATGCCCTTATTGTTCAAGACAGCTTAGGTTTCCTGTAATTTGAAGCCAAATATCTCCTTCCAGAAAAATTTTTCAGCATGAATAGGTTGGATACATATTCAAGGGCATTTAAAGTTATGACACAACCAGCTGAATCTATCCAAAATTACCTAAGGCTTATAGGATACTATTATATTTGTGAGGTGTTCCAACTTTCTTAAAAATATGATTTACTTTTCGAAATAAGAATCCTCTTCTATTTAGATCTGAAGGGCCCAATAAAGATCATCTCAATAGCATGTATGTATGTGGAGGGGGCCGGGGATTAAACCCTGGAGCATTCTCCCTGAGCTACACCCCCAGGCCTATTTTTTATCTTTTATTTATTTTTTTGGAAACAGGGTTTCACCAAATTGCTGAGAGCCTCATTAAATTGCTGAAGCTGGCTTCCAACTTGTGATCCTCCTGTCTCAGCCTCCCAAGTATTGGCATCACAGGTGTGTGCCACCATACTGGCTCATCTCAATATTTTAATAACAGCATACAATTATAAATTCAGAGATCAAAATAATGAGATAGAGCCGGGCATGGTGGCGCACGCTTGTAATCCCAGTACTTTGGGAGGAGGAGACTGGAGGATCTGGGTTCGCGGCCAGCTTCTCTCTCTTTCTCTCTCTCTCTCTCTCTCTCTCTCCTTAGTGAGGCCCTTCGCAACTTCGTGAGACCCGGTTTCAAAATAAAGTATAAAAAATAGGGCCGGGGGTGTAGCACGGAGGTAGAATGCCTCTGTGTTCAATCCCCAGTACTGCAAATAATAATAATAATAATAATAATAATAATAAGATAGTTAGAAACCTCTTAGTTGAAGGCTCTGGATAATAAATGTAGTCTCGGGAAAACATTGTAATTCTAAATTTTACAATGGAGAAAATTCTTATACTGATGGACCAAACTGTATCATCTATTAACATCACAGAGATGTTTGCAGTAACTCACAGGGTCCCCAAAATGACACCTACAATGAGCCATGCTCAAAAACGCAATCAGGATTTATAGTTGCACAGAGAACACATGCTGTACTATGTTTTCCTTGTGAGATGGAGCAATATACAGGAATACAATGTAAACCATATTTCAGGGAGAGAGTAACAAGCAGGTAAAATAAAAATGGGGTGTTTCTACATGTAAGATCCAAATATCCTCAGAGATGTCCTAATGCTGCCGATGAAGCACACCTAGAATCAGGGATGTTTGAGCTGTGCATTTTGCTATTAGAGAATCTCAGTAAATTCAATTATTTTGAGATAAAGGTCATCTTCTCTAGCTCCTGTGTACCCTAGATCAGCATTTCTCTGGGCTTAGTAGATATTAATAGTAGATATTCATAGAAGGTCTTGGTTTGGGTTCCCTAGAAATAGGGCTTGAGTCAAAGAATAAAGTGCAAACCATTTACTTAGGAGGTGGCCCGGTCAGTGTTAGAGTTAGATATAAAATGTCCCCTAAAGAGCTCATTTATTAATATTCAGGATTGATATAATTGAGTCTTGAGGGTTGTAATCTCAGCAGTGGATAAATCCATTGTAATGGATTTACCTGGGTGGTACCTGGGGCTGGTAGGGTGTGGCTGGAGGAGGTGGTTCCTGGGTGTGGCCTTGGAGATTATTTTTGGCTCCTCCCCCTCTTGCCTCCAGCCTCCATGGTGTGAGGAGTGCAGCCCATGTGCTCTCCCTCTGTCTGCTTCCTGCTGCCATGCCCTGAGATCTGCGGTCCCCGGCCTCACATGGACAGAGCCCGAAACCGTAAGAGAATAAATCTTCTTTCCTCTAAGTTGCATGGTCAGTCTTTAGATTATAGCTGCAGGAATGTTGATGGGTACACCCGGGAAATACCAATAGAGGGTTGGAGAAGTGAGGCAGGGAGGGGAGGGAAGGAGGCCAGTATCTAGTGCTTTATGGAGCTAGAGCTCAGCCCTGCTGGGGACTCTGGGAAGCATCATGGAACATGCCTGTTTCCTGAGAAGCAACTGAGGATGTATCTGCCAGCCCCCTGCTCCTGTGTGGTCAGCACTGCCTTGGGAGCATTAACTGTCTTGTTCATTCGGCTTGCCTGTTAACAAGTTGAGCGTACTCCCATTACCACCCCCACCACTAAAAAGAAAAGAAGACTTCAGACAAGGAATTGCAAGTGTTCATAGAAAGAGGTGTTCTACATAGAAATGTGTAGAGGGTTTGGAACAGGCAGCACCTGCCACCTTGAGGAAAACACACTGTGTCCTTGATCCCACCCCTATCCCAACTTTGTCATTTAGAATACAAGCTGCCAGCCGGGCATGGTGGCACATGCTTGTAATCCCAGCACTTGGGAGGCTGAGACAGGAGGATCACAGGTTCGCAGCCAGCCTCAGCTACTTAGTGAGGCCCTCCACAACTTAGTGAGACCCTATTTCAAAATAAAGAATAAAAAATAGGGCTGGGGGTAGAGCTCAGAGGTAGAATGCCCCTGGGTTCAATCCCCAGTACCACAAAAAAAAAAAAAGAATACAAGCGGCCAGCTGTAATCTCAGTACTTGGGAGGGTCACAGGTTCAAGGCCAGCCTCAGCAACTCAGCAAAACCCTGTTACAAAATTAAAAATATGAAAGGGCTGGGGGATGTAGCTCAGAGATAGAATGACCCTAAATTCAATCCCCAGAATCACCACCACCACCAAAAAAGAAAGAATACAAGTTGCCATATTGGAGGCTCCCGGAAGACCTGCCCAAGAAACGTGTATAGGCTGGATCACTGTGAATTAGTACCTGGGATGTGCTTCTAGTAGAACTATTGATCATCAGGGATCACTTCCGGAACATCAATGGCAGTCACACAGGGAGGTCACACTTATGATACCCTCGCCTTTTTAAGTGGAACCAATCCCACCCTACTGATGGCCCAACTCATATGTCCCTTCCAGGCTGCCGTAAGTCACGCTTAGCTAAAGAATCGTCCACTCTAGTCAAACATCTGGCCTTGGCCCAGAGTGCTGCAGATTGGGGGAGATTCGCATGGTTCACATGAAAGATGAGCTGCGGTAGTTCCTTGGGGATTTTATTTGGGAAACGTGGAGAAATATAGGCAATTAGCAGGAGAAGTGGAAATGTAAGAGATGTATAAAGAGAAGCCACAAGGTTGTTTTGGAGTTGTGAGAGGGAGGGAGAGCAGGGAGGGTCTTGGCAGGCTGAAATTATGATCAAGCCAAAACTATGAGAAAGAGAGAACTCGGAATTCATTTAAAAGATAAAGTGGAAGAAAAGAATAAGGACATAGAGCTTAGCTGCAGTCAAGAACAAAGAACAGATATCCTGATTGCTGAATCAGGTCACAGGTGGAACTCTAGTCCTTGGGCCACTGGGGCCACCTTAGATCCAGAAATGCCCCCCAGTGCCAGATTTCGTGAGGTCTGGCCCTATTTTAGCTATATTCTGAGGATTCCATGTAAGGATTCCATTAATCCTTACATGAACGACTTCTTCCTTGAACTTGCCTGATTAGATCACTGTGGTTGGCAACCACACAAATTTTGTCAGCCAGTGGTCCATGGGGGCTTGCTAAAGGCCAGGCGAGGGACTTTGACAGACCAAGAAGAAAAGATAGAAGGAAGGAAGGAGTGCCGAGGGAGTCTCCTGGTGAAAACCCATGAAACGGTGAGATTTGTACTCTCAGTCTGGGTACTGGGAAATTTTCACCTTGGTTCTGGGGGGAAAAAAAGACAAATCTGGGCGTGGTGGCACATGCCTGTAATCCCAGCATTTGGAAGGTTTACACGGGAGGATCGCAGGTTGGAGGCACAGTAACTTATCAAGATACCATTTCAAAATAAAAATAAATACATTTTTAAAAAGGGCTGGGGCTGTAACTCAGAGGTAGAACATCCCTGGGTTCAATCCTCAGTACAAAAAAAAAAAGAACACAAACATGGAAAGCTTTCATATCAGTTTGTTCATTTATTCTATTCAAGTTCACTAAACGCTTATTCCGTGAACAGTGCAGCATGTGATTCGCCAAAAAGCCAATAAAATGGTCAATGATACTGACAGGTCTCTGCATTAAGAAAAAAAATGATTTTCGAAAGCACAAGGACCCTGCTGCCAGTGTTCTTTATTCGTGAGTGCTTCGGGGGTAGGAAGAGAAAGCTAAAGATATTGAACCAACACTTTGGTTTCAAGAATTTGAGACAAAATCATATGTAAACGCATAGCAATCTCAAGCAAGGCGACTCCTCCTCCAGGAGGTGCAGGCGGTCTCTCTGCAAAATGATTTGCAGATGATAACACCAACAACAAAACTACGTGAGAAAAACACCTGGAAAGACGCCTCTCACCTGAGGGCTTTTTTCTCTTTTATTTGGGGGAGGGGAGTACTGGGATTGAACCCAAGGGCATCCTACCTCCAAGCTATACTCCCAGCCCTTTTTGTTTTTTTGGGTTTTGTTTCTTGGGTTTTAGGGGGGGTATTGGGGATTGAACCCAGGGGCATTCTACCTCCGAGCTACACCCCCAGCCCAATTTTTTATTCTTTATTTTGAAACAGGGTCTCACTAAGTTGCAGAGGGCCTCACTAAGTAGCTGAGGCTGGACGCAAACCTGGATCCTCCTGTCTCAGCCTCCCAAGTACTGGGATTACAAGCGTGCGCCACCACGCCCGGCTTGTTTTTATTTTGAAACAGGGTCTCACTAAGTTGCTGAGGTTGGCCTCGAATCTTCGATCCTCCCATCTGAGCTTTCCAAGTACTGGGATTATAGGTTTGCACCACCACTCCCAGCACCTGAGGACTTTTTATAATAAGATACAACAGTGCCTGTACTCAAGTAAGAGAAATGCCTGTAAGTTTCCCTTTATTATTGTTCAGTAACACTCCTAAATTGGGTAGGAGAGTATGAATCAGAGCAGGGAAATTGTGTAAACATATATACATATATCATATCAAACATACATACATACATATATATATATATATACATATATATATATGTTCTCAAGAAGCTTGAGAAATAGTTTTGTAGATGCTATTGAACCATGAAGCAGTTAATGAGTGAAGAAATGCCTTTGGAATTGAGGAGAAAAATACATGTAATAAGATCTCCATTTCTCTAAAGGCAGAGCTGGGGAATTGATTAAACTAAAACTCAGGAAAGATCCACTTACCACAGGTGAAGCTATCGATGATCCATCACTAGTTGTTTGAAACCAGTCACCGTCCTCCGTAATCATCTTACAAGGTGGGTTCTCCCTGGGGACTCAGATTGAGTGGAAGTTAAATCAGAAAAACTTGGTGAGCCCCAAACAAACAGAGGCAGCGACGATTGCAGCATGTTTCATTTCTCTCATTTAAGCCCGGCGTGGTGGCGCACGCTTGTAATCCCAGTACTTGGGAGGCTGAGACCGGAGGATCCGGGTTCGCGGCCAGCCTCAGCTACTTAGTGAGGCCCTCCGCAACTTCGTGAGACACAGTTTTAAAATAAAGTATAAAAAATAGGGCTGGGGGTGTAGCCCGGAGGTAGAATGCCCCTGGATTCAATCCCCAGTACCGCAAAAAATAATAATAATAATAATTTCTCTCATTTAGTATACTGAGTATCCTATGTCATTTTATCATTATTACATCTATTGTGTGTGTGTGTGTGTGTGTGTGAGAGAGAGAGAGAGAGAGACAGACAGGCAGGCAGAGACAGAGAAAATCCCAGAGTGGAAGGATTAAAGAAAAAAGTACAAGCATTTACTTGAAAACTTACATCACAACTACAAAAGAATTTCAAAGTGTGCAGAACAAGTCATCAAGTCCATTTATCAGAAGCGCAGCCCGGGGCCAGCTTCTGCACCATGCTGGAGTCGGGACCTGGCCCTGGAGGGGCGGTGAGCCGAAGCTGTGCGTCCTCCTGTCCTCGTGAGTCGGGCTTGTAGAAGCTCACAGCTGCCCTGTCGTCCGCACACTCTGACCACTTGGGCCAGAAGCTGATGTGAGATGGAGTTCGGAGAGCACACGTTTCCCCCGAGAGCAGCCCCGGTGGCAAGGGGAGGCAGGGAGCCTGGGCGGGAGGAGCTGTCAGGCCCTGGCGCAGAGCTGGGGAGCCTCTGACGGCTCATCAGGCCTCCACAGCTAAGAAGGCCCGTGGAGGAGTTCCGGGATAGGGAGAAGTGGCCGGGCCCTGGGAATGGCGGCGTCTGGCTCAATCATGGGCTGGGCCACTTTGAGAAGAGTTTCCTCAGCTCAGACGCTGAAGCGGACCTGAAGTTGTTAACAGCAAGAGGCTGCCAGGAAATCCTACTGCTAGCAACTGCGCAGTGAGGTCTTTCTTAAAGGGGGTTGGAGTGGCATGGGGATCCAATAGCGCAGGAGGGGGATTGTGGAGACATATTACCTATTCATGACATAATTAGAATATATAAATATGTAGTGCAAGAAGTGGGTGGTGGATATATATTACCTATAATAACGTAACACATGATACATAAATTATATTAAATTGCAATTCCATAGGAAGTACTTTTTTGTAGTATTGAAGATTGAACCTAGGGGCAATCTAGCTCCAAGCTACACCCCTAGCCCTTTTGAAATTTTTTTTATTTGAAACAGGATCTTGCTAGGTTGCTGAGAGCCTCGCTAGGTTGCTGAGGCTGTCCTCGAACCTGCGATCCTCCCGTCTCAGCCTCCCAAGTACTGGGATTACAGGCATGCACCACCATGCCCAGCTCAATAAAAAGTATTTTTTAAGAAAAAAAAATGTGCTGGGTGTGGTAGTACATGCCTGTAATCCCAGTACTTAGGAGGCTGAGACAGGAGGATTGCAGGTTCAAGACCAGCCTCCGCAACTTAGAGAGACTCTCAGCAACCTAGCGAAACCCTGCTTCAAAACAAAACAAGACAAAACAAAAAATATATAGGGCTGGGGTGTAGCTCAAAGGTAGAATGCCCCTGGGTTCAATCCCCAGTACCTCAAAAAATAAAAAATAAAAAGAGAAAGGATGTGCCATCCAGTCCAGGTATTCTCGACATCTACTTCTACTGAACCCCACTGTTACAAGTTAAATCAGCGAAACCCGGAAATGTGATGTTTTTTTCTTTTCTCACATTTTCACAGAACAAAAACCTAAAATAGTGCGTGATCTTTTCTTACTAAAATCTTACCTCATAAATTCTTCTTAAATCTTTGACATATTACTGCGTGTCTGTATCAGCACCCGGCCAAGTCTGATGCCGCACAAAGTGACACATTTTATCATATCAATTTGCCATGAGATTCCACAAAGAACACCATAACATCCCGGTGTCCCAGCGTTGAGACCAGTTGGATGACCAGCTAAGCTACATGGGAAAAAAACAGATAAACAATGAAGAACCCAGAGGAGATCAAGGCTGTAATCACCAGCCACAGGGGAGGAAATGGCCCAACTTCAAAGTACACAAGCCACCAGGGCTCCGCGTGTCCCACATACTGGATCTCGTGCTGTGTGTGGCTCTGGGCTTGCTTACTTAGTTCTCTTCTGATTCCTTTAGGCTCACGTGGGTTGTACCTGTGTGCTTAGCATCTGTTTCCATCTACATGCATACAGTCATCTGCTTTTCCTACAACCAGAGATTCCTAATCCTATATCCTAACCAAACCATCTGGATTGCAACAACACACACAGATGCCCTCCCAATTAGCCCTTTTGAACCTCCCCATTCATAACCTCTTCCCTTCCCATCATGCTCCTGTCTGACCCACCAATCTGGCCTGGTTCCCAGACCCGAGGCTTGCCCTGTCTTGTAGGCACCCTGGTGCAAAATCATGTTCTATACGTGAGCATTTTCAGAAGAGAGCCAAGAGTGTGGAGCCAGGAAGATGCATATAAATTCTCCCGAGAATAAGATGAACTAGCAGTCAATGGAGGGTTATGTCATTAGAAATTAGTGTACAATGAAAAAGGATCGATGGTCATCTACCTATGAGTTCATAGTATCAAAGCCAATGAAATTTCAGGACTAAAAAGATCCAATAAACATCCTTACAGACGAGTACTAGCAGATGACATCAATTATTTTAGCTGCACACCCTCCATCTCCATTGTTTCGAAAGAGCCTCCCTGTTTCCTTTCAGAGTCTACATCCCCACCACAGTAAGCCGCTTTGATGGGATTGTCAACCCAGGCACCGTTGCATTCCCAAAACAAGACAAGAACGTGTGGTCCAAGCTAGACCCATCGGGCTTTGGGGGTTGTGAATCTTTAGCACAGGGGCACAGGGCAGGGGAACAGGGTTAGAGATCTATTACAGCAAGGAATCCTGACAAAATGGTCAAATAGTTCCAACTCCCTTTCCCTCATAGCTCGTGTTCTCAGCCAGGCGTGGTGGCACAAACCTGTAATCCCAGTTCTTGGGAGGCTGAGATGGGATTGCAGGTTCAAGGACAGTCCCAACAACTTAGCAAGACCCTGTTTTGAAACAAGAAATAAAAAATTTTTTAAAAAAGGCTAGGGGTGTAGCTTGGAGGTAGAATGTCCCTGGGTTCAACCCCTAACACCAGAAAAAAAAAAAAAGAAGAAGACCACAAAGACCAAGATGACGATGAAGGAGGGGGAAGAAGAAGAGGAGGAGGAGGAGAAGAGGAATAAGCTGCTACTATGGTCTCTTGACCTAGCTTTTCAAGAAATAGAACAATTTTCAGTGAAAACATTTTAATGAATTCCTACCACAGGAATAGATGAGCTCCACAAGCACCTGTCTGCTCCCTGGAGAGAGTCTCTAGACTGAGGGAAACCCAGAAAGAACAGAAGGTCTGGAGCTGGGGAGAGCTGGGGACACGGGAGGCCCAGGCGGCTGGAGCAGCAGAGAAGAAAAACTGCACCGAGAACTTCTCCGATAAATCCTCCCCTAAGTACTGATTAGTGCATTGGGTGAGGAAAACACCTGAGCCTGGAAAAACAAGCACCCTCAGGTGCTAGAGGAAGCGACCTTCAGAAAGCTCTCGGGCAGGGATCGCCCGTCCCCTCCCCCAAGCCAGAGTAGAGAAGTTCATAATTCACAAGGCATTTGGCAGAGTGCTCCGAATCCATTTTCCTCAGTAGAGGGATCAAAGGTCTGGTCCAGACTAAAGCTCTTATCTTTAAAAAAGATTAGAAAGGCCTGGCATGGTGGTACATGCCTGGAGAACTTGGAATGCTGAGACAGGAGGATCACAGGTTCAAGGCCAGCCTCAGGAATTTAGCGAGAGCCTATTACAAAATTAAAAAGGGCTGGAGATGTAGCTCAGGGATAGAACACCTATGGGTTCAATCCCCAGTACCAAAAAGAAAATAAGAGAAAAGATTAGAAATAAGACCTGAAATTATTAGATTGTTCCAAGTTACTTAACAGCATCCTGGAATAAAGTTTAAGAACATGTGTAGAAATATAAAAATACCTAGCAGCACCCAAGAACATAAAATGCATAATCTCTGGCATCCAAGAAAAAACTAGGAGGCACACAAATAATCAAGAAAATACAACCCACTGAAGAAAAATCAATCAATTAGCCAGGCGTGGTGGCGCACACTTATAATCCCAGTACTTGGGGGGCTGAGACAGGAAGATCTGGGTTCGCAGCCAGCCTCAGCTACTTAGTAAGGCCCTCCGCAACTTAGTGAGACCTGTTTCAAAATCAAGAAAATAGGGCTGGGGTGTATCTCAGAGGTAGAATGCCCCTGGGTTCAATCCCCAGTACTGCAAAACAAAAAATCAATCATCTGAAACTGACCCAGAAATAGCATAATTGAGAGAATTGGTAAACAAGGATGCTAAAAACATTAATTATGACTGCATTACATATCTTCGGGAAACTAGAGAAGAGCTTGAGTGTTAAAGACTAGTGGGCAGAGAAGATATTTTAAAAGCTACAAAGAAATCCAAGTAAGTCTGTACTTTAATTAATGGAACTGTAGCCGGGTATGGTGGCACACCCCTATAATCCCAGTACTTGGGAGCCTAAAACAGGAGGATCACAGGTTTGAGCCCAGCCTCAGCAACCTAGTGAGACCCTGTTTCAAAATAAAAAATAAAAAGGGCTGGGGGTGTAGCTTGGGGTAGAATGCCCCTGGGTTCAATCCCCAGTATAACACACACACACACACACACACACACACACACACACACACATGTTAATAAAACTATCCCAATACTAATTTCTTTTTTTTATTTATTTTTTATATGTTCATTTATTGGTGCATTGTAATTATACATTTTGATTGTATAATTTGATTGCTAATGCTAATTTCTTAGTTTTGATAAATATACCATGATAATATATTACCATTTAAGTAAACTGGGTGCAGAGCCTACGGGAACATTCTACTATCTTTGCAATTCTTCTGTAAAAACTTATTTCAAATTAAGTTTTTAAAAGGAGTCAGCACAAAGCATCACATGATGAGAAAAAAAGATCTAAATCAGATTTTAGAGATGAAAGCTACAATGTCTGAGATTATATAGACATATATGTGTATCTGAGATCAATATATAACCTGAGATTATATATGTATATGTATATGATGGGATTAACAGCAGATTCGATATTGTAGAAGAATTAGTCATCTTGAAGACATGACAATAGGAATTATTTAAAATGAAACAATGACAGAGAAAAAAACCAAAAGAAAATAAAAGAGAAAAGCGACAGTGAACTACGTGACAATTTCCAAGGCCTAATATATTGGAGATGAGAGGGGACGAAAAAATGTTCCAAAAAATGATGGATAAAAGTTCTCCCAAGTTCTTTATCAACAGATCCAAGAAGCTCAACAAAACCCAAGCATGAGAAACATGAAAAAATCAAAATAAAAAACACACCAAGGGCATATCATAATCAAATTGCATAAAACCAGTGATAAAGAGAAAAATCTTAAAGTCATTCAGAGAGTGTAGATAAATATAAAAAACTTTTATTAAGAACTTACTAGCTCTTCCTGTAAGCGGCCTGAGGTGATCTGTGAAAATGGTTCGCTACTCTCTTGACCCAGAAAACCCCACAAAATCATGCAAATCAAGAGGTTCAAATCTATGTGTTCATTTTAAGAACACCCGTGAAACTGCCCAGGCCATCAAGGGTATGCATGTCCGAAAAGCCACCAAGTATCTGAAAGATGTCACTTTAAAGAAGCAGTGTGTGCCATTCTGGCCTTACAATGGTGGAGTTGGTAGGTGTGCCCAGGCCAAACAGTGGGGCTGGACGCAGGGTCGGTGGCCCAAAAAGAGTGCTGAATTTTTGCTGCACATGCTTAAAAATGCAGAAAGCAATGCTGAGCTTAAGGGTTTAGATGTGGATTCTCTGGTCATCAAACATACCCAGGTGAACAAAGCCCTCAAGATGCGCCGCCGCACCTGCAGAGCTCATGGTCGGATTAACCCGTACATGAGCTCCCTGCCACGCCGAGACGATCCTCACTGAGAAGGAGCAGATTGTTCCTAAACCAGAAGAGGAGGTTGCACAGAAGAAAAAGATAGCCCAGAAGAAACTGAAGAAGCAAAGACTTATGGCACGGGAATAAATTCAGCATAAAATAAATGCAGATAAAAGTTAAAAAAAAAAAAAGAACTTACTATGTTCTAGCCGGATGTGGTGGAGCAAACCTGTAATCCCAGTACTTGGGAGGCTGAGACAGGAGGATCACAGGTTCGGAGCCAGCCTCAGCAATTTAGCAAGGCCATCTGCAACTTAGTGAAACCCTGTTTCAAATAAATAATAGGACTGGGGGTGCAGCTCAGAGGTAGACTGCCAGGTTCAAGCCCCAATACCACCAAAAACAAAACAAAATAACAGCAACAAAAAAACTTACTATGTTTCAGTGCTTACAGGACTTTTCTCTTTTCCTTTTCTCCTCCTCCTCCTCCTCCTCCTCCTCCTCCTCCTCCTCCTGCTTCTCTCTCTCTCTCTCTCTCTCTCTCTTTCAGAATACAAGGTCTAAGAAAAGTCACATATATGATACATACCTGTAATCCCAGCTACTCCAGAGGCTGAGACAGGAGGATTATAAATTCAAAGCAATTTAGGGAGGCCCTATTTCAGAATAAAAAAATAAAAAGGGCTGAGGTATAGCTCAGTAATAGAATGTCCCTGAGTTCAATCCCCAATACTGCCAAAAAAAAAAAAAAGTCACAGGTATCTTTACTTGGCCCGTGGTCCTTTGGATTCCAAGGCTATATGATATATATGGGGGAACTACTTTTTTTCATAAATCAGGTATTCTGTCCTTGTCTTTGAAGGAACATCCAGTCTAGAAAGTAGTATAAAATATTCAATATGTAAGCTTTCAGATTTATGCCTTATTTTCTTTAGGAAACCTATAATCAAGTACTCCTGAAAATATAACAGCTATGTATGTTTAAAGTTGCTTACAGACAGATAACATTTTACAAAAGTAATTTTCCATAATTGTAAATATGTTTTGAAGGGAAAGGAGATCTGAAGTAAATTGTACCTGGAAGATGTACTCACAGAGGGGTGAAGAAAGGGTCTCAGAGACTGACAGGGAGGACAGTTTCCAGCCTTGAGGGTTTGGTTTTTGTTGTTTTGTTTTGTTTTGTTTTTGTTTGTTTGTTTGTTTGTTTGTTTGTTTTGGTACTGGGGATTGAACCCAGGAACATTCTTCCTCCTCGCTACATTCCCAGTACTTTTTATTTTTTGTTTCTGAAACAGGGTCTCACTAAGTTGCTAAGGATCTTGCTAAATTGCTGAGGTTGGCCTCGAACCTACAATCCTCCTGTCTCAGCCTCCCCCAAGTCCTGGGATGACAAGCATGTGCCACCACGTCCAGCACCCCAAGGCTTTTGATATTTTCAAAAGTGTTAATATAAAGAGGTGAAAAGTCGTACCAGTGTGTGTGCGCGTGCACGTGTGCGGGGAGGGGCAGGGAGATTTTAGGGTGGCTCTTCTGACGTCATCTGCTTTGCAAACAATACTGTTTCTAGCAAATATACTTTGTTTATGAACGTCGTGATGACGTGAGACGCGTTACATCTGCTGCGCCTTGCAGAAGGTCCTAGCATGCTGCTTGGGATCTGTTTGGATGACATAAACAGGAAAGCATGGACTCAGTCTTCTCTTGTCCTCCTGTCCCCTTCCCACTTTATTCCTCTCCTTTGTCATTGGCATATGCATCGCTCCACAAAGAAAAAACAAAACAACAAACTTGAACCACACGGATTTTCTGTTCCCTTTGGCCGTCCTGCAACTCATCACCCACTGGAGACTCCAGGGCGGTGTGTCTAGATGACCCTAGGTGCTGGCTGGGGACGGATCTATCACGAAGCTCAGAGCAGAGACAGGGCGTGTAGATGCCTCCCCTTCTGCAGGCAAGGGGTAACTTCACTCTTTGGTGAGTCCCAGTGAGCTCTATTACGCTCCTTAGAGCTCCTTAGTGAGCTCTATTACACTCACCAAGAGGAAAATACTATGAATGAATATAAAGTTTTAGTATTTCGGATGGTGGAACTGCACATCAGGTAGTTGGATCTTTAAAAAAAAAAACTTTAGTGTGTTCCAAGATTGGGCATATTTTAATGCTTCTGGGTCCCCAGGCTAAATGCACACACACACACACACACACACACACACACACACAAAGAAATGTGGGAAATCTGAATAGTTTGGGTTTAAAGGAACTTTTTTGCCCAAACTTCTATCTAGAACATAAACCCCTTCTATTGTTTTCTTAACAGCACAAACCTTCTCAATCCAGTTGGGATCTACGTGAACAGCTAAACCAGGATCAGGACAAAAGATGGAGAATCAAGGACTCGCCTAAGTGGTAGAAGAATGAGATCACAACAATGAGGTTGTCGGGAATGAGTCACTACAAAGATCTGTGCAGGCTGTACACAGCACAACTCCCAACCCCAGCGGATTGGGTCCCTCAGAGGGCACACTACAAAACCTGCACAAATTACATGGCAGCCCGAAGTAAAGGCGAGACAGAAACTTAAAACACAGCAAGAAGGTTGAGTATAAGAGCAGAACTCAAGCAAACAGCTTGGGTAAAAGAGTCAAAGCCAAGCCAGGCGTGGTGGCGCACGCTTGTAATTCCGGGTTCGCGGCCAGCCTCAGCTCTCTCGCTCTCTCTCTCCCTGTCTCTCTCTCTCTCTCTCTCTCTCTCTCTCTCTCTCTCTCTTCTTAGTGAGGCCCTCCGCAACTTCGTGAGACCCGGTTTCAAAATAAAGTATAAAAAGTAGGGCGGGGGGCGTAGCACGGAGGTAGAATGCCCCTGGGTTCAATCCCCGGTACCGCAAAAAAAAAAAAAAAAAAAAAGAGTCAAAGCCAAGAGTAAATTTTGGATTTGGGATAATGAATACAGGCATCCACAATAAGGTAACTCTGCCTCATCCTGGTTTGTCGTGGCTTTACCTGGATTTACTTAGGTACGGTTTCCATGATCCTCACTACCCAACCCAGACCTGTGGTCCTCCATTAGCATAGTATTTTCTTCCTCTTTCCCATCGGGTCCCCATTATGGTGCTTCTAACAACACCATCCCCAACTTTGGGCCTCCAATTGGAATTGAAAGCCTTAAAAGTGGGTGTCCAAGCCCGGCGTGGTGGTGCACACTTGTAATCCCAGTACTTAGGAGGCTGAGACCGGAAGATCCGGGTTCGCGGCCAGCCTCAGCTACTTAGTGAGGCCCTCCGCAACTTAGTGAGACCCTGTTTGAAAATAAAGAATAAAAAATAGGGCTGGGGGTGTAGCTCGGAGGTTGAATGCCCCTGGGTTCCATCTCCAGTACTTAAAAAAAAAAAAGTAGGCGTCCAAGCCTATTCTTATTTCTGTAACAAAATGCCTGAGACTGGGGACTTTATAAAGTCTGGTGGGAACGTATAGCTCACAGTTCTGGAGGCTGGCAAGTCCAAGATGGAGGTGCTGGCTGGTTGGTGTTTGGTGAGGAAGGATCCTCTCTGTTCCCAAGATGCCTCTTTTTACGCTGCTTCCTCTGGAGGGGGCAGAGAGCACTGTGTTCCCGCAGGGCAGAAGAGAAGGAAGAGCAAAAAGGGCCTAGTTGCTGGGTTTAGTGGCGCATAGCTGTAATCCCAGTACATGGGAGGCTGAGACAGGAGGATCGCAGGTTTGAGGCCAGCCTCAGCAACTTAGCAAGACCCTCTGCAGCTTAGAGAGACCCTGTTTCAAAATAAAAAATAGGATAAGGCTGGGGATGTAGCTCAGAGGTAGAATGCCACCTGGATTCAATCCCCAGCACCTCAAAAAAAGGGGGGGCTCCAGCACTTTCATAAGATGGCCAATCCTATCCACCAGTACCTCCTCCTTCCAGGTGGAATCACCTCCCGAAGGCCTCACCACTTAATACTGTTGTGTTTGGGATTAAGTTTCAACATGAATTTCGGAGGGAACACAAGCACTCAAACCATGGCAGCACGTATACAGAAAAAACAAATGACCAAGCGACTTCTGCTTCTAGGAATTTTCTCAAAATAAACAGTCATTAGTATTATTAATAACAGAAATAAAAGCAAACAACAAGCCAGGAGTGGTGGCGCATGCTTATAATCCCAGTACTTGGGAGGCAGAGACAGGAGGATCACAGGTTCGCGGCCAGCCTCAGCTGCTTAGTGAGGCCCTCTGCAACTTCGTGAGACCCGGTTTCAAAATAAAGTATAAAAAATAGGGCTGGGGGTGTAGCTTAGAGGTAGGAAGCCCCTGGGTTCAATCCCCAGTACCGCAAAAAAAAAAAAATAAATAAAAAAGGAAACAATATGGATGCCCAACAATAGCAAATGGTTTAAATACACTATGCTATGGCTGTACAACACAGTACTAGATGGTAATTGAAAATTATTTTAAGAGGGTGGGTGTTGCAATGGATAATGCATCTGACCATGGATCGGAAGATTCCAAAATTATTATGTAGACAAAATCTTAATGCTGTTGAAAAAGATGCTTAAGCTGTGAGGGTGTGTTTAACAGCAAGGATACAAGTCAGTTTGCTGCAACCATTTTTTTAAATTCTACCCAGACATCAGAAAGATGTGAACCATAATACATGAAAGTATTAGTAATACTTCTGAGTGGTAGGATTAATTTTAATAACCCTTATTGTAAAATTATTTTTTTAATTACAAAAGTAATATACTTTATCATTATACAAAATCAGGGGTGGGGGAAGCCCCAAGAAGAAAAGTAAGATTACCCATAATCCTACAATCCAGGGGGGGAAGCTATCAACATTTTGGGGTATATCTTTTGAACTTTTAAACATTAAAAATAACTTTTTTTAAGCTGGGTGCAGTGGTACACACCTGTAATCCCCATACTTGGGAGGCTGAGATAGGAGGATCACAGGATCAAAGCCAGCCTCAGCAAGCCTCAGCAATTTAACAAGACACTGTTTCAAAATAAAAAATAAAAAAGGGCTGAGGGTGTAGCTAGGAGGTAGAATGCCCCTGGGTTCAATCCCTGGTACCAAAACAAAAAAAGAAAAAGAAGAACTTTTTTATTATTATAAAAATATTACATGATCAGTGTTGAAAATTTGAAAATATAAACAAAAAATTATTAAATGGCTTTTCTTTCTTTTTCTGCTTATTTTTATACTACAATTTTTAACAATGAATATACATTACTTTGGAATGGATTTTTTTTTTTTTTTTGCGGTACTGGGGATTGAACCCAGATGCATTCAACCTCCGAGCTACACCCCCAGCCCTATTTTACTTTTTATTTTGAAACAGGGTCTCACTAAGTTGCAGAGGCCTCACTAAGTAGCTGAGGTTGGCCATGAACCTGCAATCCTCCTGTCTCAGCCTCCCAAGTACTGGGATTACAAGCGTGTGCTACCACACCAGGCAGAAATAAAAAATTTTAAGAATGCATTGATCACGTCTCCCCTCTTTCCTCAGCATTACCTAAATTACAGGAATTCAGAAAAGAAAGTCCCTTGGTATCAATGGCTGATAATGACTTAATATATAAACTTCTCCCATGTTAGCTGGAACTTTCTGTAAGTTCTGCTTTCTCCTGGAATGGGCAACATTCCAGAAGCCTACAGAGACTCACAGAGAGGAGGAAGAGGAGTCAGGCCAAGTAGGACCAAAGTCCCCAGGACCCCCAGAGCTAGCTGAAGGCTAGACTTTTTTTTTCTTTTTTGCAGTACCGGGGATTGAACCCAGGGACATTCTACCTCCAGGCTACACCCCCAGCCCTATTT
This sequence comes from Glis glis, assembly GCA_004027185.1. Taxonomy (NCBI): domain Eukaryota; kingdom Metazoa; phylum Chordata; class Mammalia; order Rodentia; family Gliridae; genus Glis; species Glis glis. The sequence goes on along the minus strand of PVJS01010565.1, from coordinate 29,925 downwards.
TTTATTCTTTATTTTGAAACAGGGTCTCACTAAGTTGCAGAGGGCCTCACTAAGTAGCTGAGGCTGGCTGCGAACCTGGATCCTCCAGTCTCAGCCTCCCAAGTACTGGGATTACAAGCGTGCGCCACCACGCCCGGCTCTGCAGGCTAGTCTTGAAGCAGGGCTCACAGTGGGTGGATTGAGATGGGAATTGAAAACTCAAGGACTGGGTTGGAGATGGTGTTTCTTACCAAAGATCTGATCATAAGACCCAGAAGCAAACTGGGCAACTTCAAATGCGGCTGCCTGGTCCGGGTGAGGTGACCGGAAGATGGAGTGGTCCCCAATCCTAGGGGATCTGGGAATTCTAGGGAATCCACTATTCAAGATGCTGAATCAAGCCCGAGCACCATGCAAAGAGTCCATCGCATGGCCAGGGAAGCATGAGAGGTGTGTGCAGGATACAGAGATACCCAGAGCCTGTGCTGGGCCACTGGGTACCAGACATGACTGGCTATGAAAACATTTATCCACCATTTATTCAGTCAGCAAGGAGTTATCAAGCTATTGCAAGCATCACACAAGGAAACACATAGCGGCAGACTGTGAGGTGAGTCACCGAGGGTACGGGGTTAGACTGGGGAAGGGTTGTCAAGGAAGACTTTTCTAAGGAAGTGAGATTTAAGCCGAGGCCCACAGGCTGAGCAGGAGTTAGACAAATATCGGGACAGGAAGCATATCAGAAAACAGCTTGGATGAGGAGTCTCAGGACACACCCAAGAGCCTGCAAATCAGCTCAGACAGGTTAAGACTGGACACCCAAGATTGAGTCACAGAAATTCAACTTAGCTCCAGAGAGAGGATGCTATGGCTTGGAACACAGGCCTCAGCCTGGGGACATGGCTGGCACCAGTGTGAGGAGCTAAGGTCCAAGCCACATTATGGCTTTCAGAGGCCCCAGACACTTTAAGCCTTCGTGGGCTGTTTTCTTCTGCTAAAAATGTTTTTTAGCCAGGTGTGGGGGTGCACACCTGTAATCCCAGTACTTAGGAGGTTGAGACAAGAGGATTGCAGGTTGGAGGACAGCCTGGGCAATTTATCGAGACCCTGTTTCAAAATAAAAAATAAAATCCAGCTGGAGGTGTAGCTCAGGGGTAGAATGCCCTTAGGTTCAATTCTCAGGACCGAAAATTTTTTTTTAATTTAAATTATATGTTACGGCTGGGTTGATATAAGGATGAATATAATCCAGACGATGGCAGATTCATTTTTTCCTTCTGATTTTAAAAGAATTAAAACATTTTTTGTGGGCTTCTAAAAGTGCCATTGGCCTTGGGTTCTGCACCTCCTGAGCCTGATGTAAAAATTGACCCTGAGCAAACAAGAGAGGCCTGATCCGTCAAACCAAAGTGAGTATACAGAAATTTCTGGAAGATCTGCATGGTTATTGGGAGGTACTTGGGTCTTCTTAGATGTGTTTGTTTACCTTTAAACAAATGATAATCACATATCTTAGTGATATCCACCTATACTTCTATATAACTTTTGAACTTTACATTTATAAAGCATGTCTACATTTAATTGGAGCAAGTGGGGTCGGGACTATCTACCTACTCACTAAGCCAGCCAAGCTGAAGCCAGCAAGTGTTCAGTTTCCTAGTTCTCCCCAGAAGCCACGTGGCATCTGGCAAGATTATGGTCCTCAAAGTCACATAAGCTCTGAGTTCCATGCCCCACTCACCACGCACTAGTGGTGTGACCTTGGGAAGTGGCTCAACTTTGCGGAGCCTCGATCTTCTCACCTGTAAAAGATGAAGAACACTCACCCCAAAACAGCTTGAAAGAATTATCTCATAGCCAGAGTAGGAAGATATTAGGGTAGGAATTAAGCTAAATAAAAAGGCATAAAACATAGAAGTTTTAAGCCGGGCGTGGTGGTGCACGCCCGAAACCCCAGTACTTGGGAGGCCGAGACAGGAGGATCACAGGTTCATGGCCAGTCTCAGCAACTTAGTGAGGCCCTCTGCAATTTAGTGAGACCCTGCTTCCAAATAAAATAATAAAATGGGGCTGGGGGTGTAGTTCAATGGTAGAACGCCCCTGGGTTCCAGCCCCAGCACCACATACACACACAAAAAGTTTTTCCATAGTTGGAGTAGAGAATACTATTATATTGACTAGTTATAGATAGGAAGACTGGGTATAGAAGAATGATGGTAAAACATAAGTGAAATAATAGATTTAAAGCACCAGTACACAAAAATATTTTAGGAATGTTTTATCATTTATTTATTTATTTATTTATTTATTGGTGCTAGGGATTGAGCCCAGGGGTGTTCTACCTCTGAGCTACACCCCCAGCCCTTTCTATTTTTTATGTTGAAACAGGATCTCACTGAGTTGCTGAGGTTGATCTCAAATCTGCAATCCTCCTGTCTCAGCCTCCCAAGTACTGGGATTACAGGCATGTGCCACCACACCTGGGTTTATGATTCTTTTAAAGCTTTATGAAGGGGGCTAGAATTTAGTCCTCTTCTGGAGTATCTCCTGTTTACAAGGGGCAACCAGTGTGTGCGTGTGTGTGTGTGCGCGCGCGCGCTTTCCATTACTGTAACAAAATCCCCAAGATAATAAACTCAAAAGAGAAAAGGTCTATTTGGGCTCGCAGTTCGGGAGGTTTCCGTTCATGGTTGGTTGGCTCCATTGCTTTTGGGTCTGTGGCGAGGCAGCAAGTCCTGGTGGGAGAGTGGGCAGAGGAAACCCATTCACCTCATGACCAGGAAGCAAAAGAAGGAGGAAGAAGAGACTGGCATCCATCCCACAATCCCCTTCCAGGGTACACCCCTGTTGGCTAAAACCTCCCATCAGGCCCCACCTCTTCAAGTGTCCGCTGCCTACAAGTAGCGCCAAGCTGGGGGCTAGTCCTTTAATAGACTGACCATTGTGTGTAGGTTTTAGAGGGAAGAGAGGTAAAGAATGGGACTAGAGCTGGATGAAACCTCTCCACCCGCCGGTGTCCCTGGGAGAGTCGAGGCCCAGGCCGTCGGGAGCTGGCTGTGTGGTCTAGCATCCTCGGGGCTTGGCCAGGGTGGAGGTGGATTTGGTCTTCTATAATCTTTGGAGCCTTTCAGTGGCTGCAGATGAAAATGAATTCTGAACTTCTCTGAGTAGATTTCATGAACTATATCTGGTAAATTACCAATAAAACTTAACTGAGTTCATCTCATATCTGGGGACTCTTAAAGCCATGATCATAAAACTCTACTGATGAAAGACCTTCTTATTGATTGCAATCATTATTGGCTCAGCCCTCCCAGCAGAAAGCAAATATGCATTAGACCTCTTGAGAAAACACATTTCAGAACCACACCGATTTTATGAGATGGGCCTAAGAGATGAAAGCATTTATCCAATGCCCTGTGGTGATTTTTCAGGAGGCCTGATGTCTACAATCCAGAAAAATCCAGAGCCGCAGGCTGCTGATTCCTCCAACCTGGCAAGGGCTGTGTGGTCTGATTAGAAAGATGCTCCCTGGCCCAAGCAGCCTAATTTGCTATTTTGTACTATATTAAAATTTCACTCCCATTAACTCAGCACACCAACTATTGATCTGAAAATAAAATTAATTCTTGCTCTCACATAACAAAGAAGAATTGCAGTTTATAATGAAACAAATGCTCATACTTGATTGCATGATAGAAATCACTATGTTTCCTTATTACAGAGGTACCTAATTAGCAAAGATTTTCTTTTCCCCAGATGTCATGAACCGGGGGCAGGGGGGCAATCGCTATTCTAAGCATATAGCTAACCCTTAGATACATCAAAATTTGCATCATGCTAATTCCTTTTGAGACAAAGCCTTAGAATGGAGCAGAATATAGATTTGGCATGAGGTTTTCAAGAAGGAGAAAGAGATCTATTAAGTGGCAATTGTGTTCTTTGGGAACCAACCAAGGAATCCTTTTAGCCTCCCTGGATCTACTCCACAATTTTTTCACTGCCTACATAAAAACATTCTTTAGAGCCGGGCATGGTGGCACACATCTGTAATCCCAGTACTTGGGAGGCTGAGACAGGAGGATTGCAGGTTTGAGGTCAGCCTCAGCAACTTAGCAGGGACCTGTTTCAAAATAAAAATAAAAAGAGCTCAGTGTTAGAACACCCCTGGGTTCAATCCTTAGTACTGTTAGAAAAAAAAAAAAGGAGGCCGGGTGTGGTGACGCACGCTTGTAATCCCAGTACCTGGGAGGCTGAGACCAGAGGATCCAGGTTCGCGGCCAGCCTCTGCTATTTAGTGAGGCCCTCTGCAACTTAATGAGACCCTGTTTCAAAATAAAGAATAAAAAATAGGGCTGGGGGTGTAGCTCGGAGGTAGAACACCCCTGGGTCCAATCCCCAGTACCGCAAAAAAAAAAAAAAAAGAAGAACAGTTAACAAGGAATGGGAGTGGGGGGGAGGGTGAATACCCCAAGAAAGAGTGTGACCCCGATTTGAATGCCCATTTCAACGTTTATTGAGGAATCCTAGACATGTCACTAAATCTCTCTAATACTGTGTTCTGACACTGAGTAAAAATGAAGAAAAGAATATCTACCTTATGGGTTAGTACGCAAGTCAAACGTGTAACATGTGTGGAAAGTGCCAGCGATTCAATCACTCCCCCTCTTCAGTTTTCTAATAGTAACTGATGTACTCAAAGGTTCCCACAAAGAATCAGGAAATGAACTGGACAGGGATTCCAGACCCAAACTGCGGGAGAAGGAGGAAAGACGACTTACCTGGTTCTGAGGAAAGCTGAGAACCCAGCAGCCCACCCTCCCGGAGCTGCTGTTTCCTTGGGGAGAGTGAAGCCAGCTCCTGGTTCCTCCTCAATCTCCTCAGCGGGTGTCCTACTCGTGCTCTGCCTTCTCATCGTCTCATCTTCACGCAAGCACGATCTCAAGGAACTAAAACTGTCTCAAGGAATTTACTAGAATCTGGATTATCTAGACCCTTTGGCGGTCAGCAGTTCATTGACTGACCTCCAGACAAGACCTCATGTAAAGGTTCCCTGAAAGACATTTCTCTGTCTTAAAAATTTCCAAAGAAGCCAGGCATGGTGGTGCACACTTGTAATCCCAATACTTGGGAGACTGAGAAAGGAGGATCAGAGGATCGAGGACAGCCTTAGCAAGTAGTGAGACTCTCATCAACCTAGTGAGACCCTGTTTGCAAATAAAAATAAAAAATAGGGGTGGTGGTGTAGCTCGGAGGTAGAATGTCCCTGGGCTCACCCCTAGTACCACAAAAAATAATAATAATAATAATAATAATGGGATATAGCTCGGAGGTAGAATGCCTCTGGGTTCAATCCCCAGTACCACAAAAAAAAAAAAAAAGAATGGCCAGGGTTTTGACTGGTATGAGGCGGGATGGATGGCAATGGATGGGAGGCTGATGGGGAAATGAGAAGCCCACGGGGAAGGACAGACAATCCTCAGGTCAACAGGGCACAGGAGAAAGGAGAGAAGAAACGGAAACACCTAGCTGGGCTTGGTGGCTCACTCTTGTCATCCCAGTACTTGGGAGGCTGAGACAGGAGGATCACCTCAGTAACTTAGTGAGACCCTCTGCAACTTAGTGAGACCCTGTTAAAATACATAAAATAGGGCCAGGGGTGTAGCTCAGAGGTAGAACGCCTCTGGGTTCAATCCCCAGTACCAAAAAGAAAGAAATCAAGTAAAGACCATCTTTTCTTTGTCTCACATTTCACAGAAAGAACACCTGATTGGCCAAGCTTAGGTCAGGTGACCGTCCCCCCAACTAGAGGATGGCAGGGTCCTCCCACCAAAAAGGCCCATAATACAGGGAAGGAAATTGCCTAAAGATTCTATTCTGTTACCAGAAGAGAATGAATGCCGGGTAAATACACCTGGTGCCCATCACAATGCGAAAGCCAGGGTTTCCCGGGCACCTCACAGTACCACCCAGGGGCTGAAAAATGACTCTCACAGCTTCCGGCCGCCCCGATTTAGTTATAATCATACGTTTCGGTATCATCAGGCAAGCCGCAAGTGAAATCAACGAGGAACATTTCACTTTAAACTTTGCTGATTTTTCAAATTTGCTTTTACATTCTTGGTAATGATTTCTTGCCCTGTTTTTATGCCTCCTCAGATAAAGTGCCTTCAAATATGATGTTAGCCCCATTAGACATGAAGTAAGCAGTATTTATGATTATAATCAGGGTTATGATGCATTAACGATAGGAAAGAAAATTATTCCTGAAGAACTCTTTGTGTGGTGTGTGTGTGTGTGCGTGTGTGTGTGTGTGTGTGTGTGTGGCACTGGGGATTGAACCCAAGGGGCATTCTACCTCTGAACTACACCCCCAGCACTATTTTATTATATTTATTTATTTTTATTATTTTTATTTTTTGAGACAGGGTCTCATAAGTTGCTAAGGCTTTGCTAAGTTTCTGAGGCTGGCCGTGAACCTGCAATCTTCCTGTCCCAGCCTCCCAACTACTGGGATTACAGGTGTGCTCAGACTTTAGCTTTCTTCGAGCCATAGGGTGGTGAGGACTGCTGAGGCAAAGCTGGTTGGTGGCTGAGCAGTCCATTGCTCACAGTAGTTCAGGGAAGTGCTGGGATACTTCTAGACTCCACCTTACAAAGATGGCGCCCTGGTTGAACCCACCCCTCTCGGACAAGTTGAATAGGAGTGAGACTCTCATCTGTGGATTTTAACTTTATGGGAGGTGAGGTGCATCAGTCCTGGCAAACCGGAAGTCCAAGATAACTTATGAGTAAGAAAAGATGACTAGATTAGCATACTGTACGTTGTCAGCAGGTGAAACAGATGTAATGTCTGCCTGCTTCCCTCCCTCCCTCCTTCCCTCTTTGTCTCACATTTCACAGAAAGAACATCTGATTGGCCAGGCTTGGGTCAGGTGACCGTCCCCCCAACTAGAGGATGGCAGGGTCCTCCCACCCTCCCTCCCTCCCTCCTCTCTCTGTCTCTCTCTCTCTCTCTCTCTCTCTCTCTCTCTTTCTTCTTTCTTTCTCTTTCTTTCTTTCCTTCTTTCTTTCTTTCTTTCTTTCCTTCTTTCTCTCTCTCTCTCTCTCTCTCTCTCTCTCTCTCTCCCTCTTTCTTTCATCTTCTGCCCCCACGTTACCTAAACCTTTCTCTCCTTTCTCTGTACTGACAAGGACGAAAGATGCCCAGGGGAAAGTTGTGTTGAAATGAAGGTGGGAACACAGGAGAAAAGTCAAGTTGAAGGGAAAATATGAAACCAACTGTATATTCCTAAACAATGAAGCCACCTTAGGATGTGCATTAACAATGAACCAATGCCCAATTACACAAAAACTTTAAGGCTCAAATAATAAGAGTGTTTGAGTAACTTCATTTCCTCTGCTTATTTTTCAATTCAATAATCTTCAAAAGTTTTATTTAAATGATTAAGCATTCATTTAGCACTTTTTATAAAGTCTGGAAATAAGATTCTTCTCTGCCCTTAGGCAGATTAACTGTTCATCATGAAGACAGACCCCTTAGATGCTGCTGCCATTGACAAATATGGTTCCGGTTGACTGGTTTGTTTCAGCACAATCAGGGAGACTGCCATGTTTCAAAAGTTCCTACTTAGCCAGGCATGGTGGCACGTCCTATAATCCCAGTATTTGGGAGGTTGAGACAGGAGGATCGCAGGTTCAAGGCCAGCCTCAGCAACTTAGTGAGACTCTCAGCAACCTAGTAAGACACTGTTTCAAAATAAAAATACTTAGATTTCACTATGATGTATAATTACAATGCACCAATAAAAGTATAAAAAATATAAAAAGGCTTGGGGGTGCAGCTCAGAGAGAGAATGCCCCTGGGTTCAATCCCCAGTACCAAAAAAAAAAAAAATAATGGAACTTTATGCAGCCACAAAGAAGAACAAAATCACATCATTTGCAGAGAAATGGAGAGAACTAGAGAACATCATGCTAAGCGATATTAGTAAGTCACTAAGAGTAAAAAATCGGATGTTCCCCGTAATCTGTGGGAGCTAGATAGAATGGGACTTAGAAGGGACTTAGAAGGGAAGAAGAAGAAATCTTTAGATGGACAAAGAAGGTGACCTAACTGAGGGAGTTGGGAGGGGAGTGGAGGGAAACACACTATAGCACATGATGTACATACGCAAACCTATAAGACTCAATCACTATCCGGAGCATGAAAGGGAGGGAAGAGGGTGGGAATAGAGTGTGACTGAAGGGAGGGCTAAATGTGCAATGTGTGCATATATGATGTTCATACCCTGACATATATCAAAATGTATAATTACAATGCACCAATAAATGAACATAAAAAGTTAAAAAAAAGAAAAACTTTGAAAAAAAGAAATAGAATGCTATCTTCAAGCTTAATACAAACACTACTGGTTTATTTCCTGATAAACTTTAAATGTATATTAAGCTAGGCATAGTGCTGCACACCTGTAATCCAGTACTTGGGAGGCTGAGACAAGGAGGATCACAGGTTCACGGCCAGCCTCAGCAACTTACTGAGACCTTCAGCAACTTAGTGAGACCCTGTTTCAAAAGAGAAAATAAAATAGGATTGGGGATGTAGTTCAGAGGTAGAATGCTCCTGAGTTCAATCCCCAATACCACACACACAAAAAAAAAGTATATTAAAATATATGTAATGCATATTTAAGGGTGAAAGGCATGAAAGACTTAAACTAATAGATATCCCTCTTTCCAGCAAGCTGTAAATAAATATGGTTATTGGGCACCTGCCTGTGACTTTGCTGCAGGGGTCCCTGATGAAGTGAGGTAGAAGATGCCAGGGCAATTGTTGCAGATGGCTGCTGTGCAGTTAGGGACTCCTCTCGGGGCTCCGTGCAACACGCCCCAAACTTCAGGCAAGAAAGGCAACTAACCATCAGCAGCTCTCGTGGCCCCGGCCTGCTGTAGGCCTCATGGGCTCAAAGGAGGCCGGGCCTGGGCTGGCAGCAAGTGCTATTCTATCCGCCATCTATTTTAACTGTGAGTGCTCAAGTCATAAACCTGCATTTCCATAGATCCCAGACAAAAATAAACACAGACTATTATTTCTAAGCCTTTCCTCTGCTTCCTCGGCGTGCCGATTAGATTGCGCACTCTGGAAGGATGAGTCCAGTCTTTCCTGAGGGACGGGCTCCGGGTTCATGGGGACGAGGGGCACGAGTTCTCCCCATCTGAAAGATGCACGATCCAGCTGTTCTTCTCGTCGGCTGCAACTTCTCGCTAACCTTTCTGGAACTTAGGAGAGAAAAGCACGTTTTAATTATCGTGACCTGGACGTGTCCCTTGCAGATGCGAAGGGGAGCTTTTGTATGCACCCCCAAGATAATAGCTCCTTTTTACTGCTAGTGATCTGTCATTCTAATTCTTTGTTTACAATTTCGAAGGTTGGTATGTATTTTATCTTTCAGGTCTTTTAAAAAAAAAAAAGAAAATCCAGCCGTTTTGGCTAATGTGAAAATGTCATACATCGAGGCCTGATAAGTTGAGAGCTAAATGTTTTAAGACTTCGAAAGTAATAATCACTAAGTGCTTAATTTCAAAACACACACCATTTATTTGCTCCGAGAGGATGAAGCGTCATCACAGAGTCATGCCCTGGCACCAAGCCAGATTTTTCTTCTTGGGCCTTTTGTACATTTGGACTCCTAAGACCACTAGCTGTCTCTGGGCCTCCAGGTTTCTGTTTTTCAGAGTTACTGGAGGCCCACCAAGGAGGCCTTTGGCCTCTGCACACAAATCCAGAGGACTCTTGCCTCGGTGAGCATCTAGGTCGCCCCCAGTGCATCGAGGCCTATGCAGGCCACTTCTCCTGTCTGGGTCCCCCCTGCAGCTGCTGCTGAAAATGCTGCCTGTGAACACTCCGGGGATCCCTGTCCAAAAGCCCAGGTCCACACTGTCTACACCCACAGGGGGCCCCAATCCCCTACACTAGCCAATTTCCAAGAAGTGCCAACGCTCAGCCCTGTCCTAGAGGGAACCCACTTAATTTATATCAAAAAGAAAAGAAAGCTTGCCGCGTAATCCAAAGTAATCAAATGACATATGGACTGAGTCGACGACTAGCCCCCATGCTCCTGCAAGGCAGAGACTGGCCCGGAGCCGGCTGGGGTCTGGCTGGAATCTGAGTTCACGCCTAACGGGCAAAGCAAGTTTTCTCTGGGTTCCAGGGCTGTAGAAGGAGGGATGGGAAAGTCAAGCCAGTATCTATGAGGCTGTGGACCTTCAAGTTGCAACCACAGGGAGGCATGGCGTAAACAGGAAAACAAACATCTCCCTACAGAGAAAAACTAGTATCATAACGCAAATAAGCTCAAACGAAAACTGCGAGACGCTGAATGGGCACATAGCATGTCAACTCTGGGTTGAAAATGCACAAAAAATGTATATTCTCAGCATGAGGGCACATGCCTGTAATCCCAAGTACTTGGGAGGCTGAGACAGGAGGAGATATAGATATAGATATAGATGATATAGACATAGACCTTGCTCAATTTTACATAAAGTAACTCTGGAAGAATCCATGAATAACCAATAAAAATGTTTGCTTGGCTTGGGGTAGAGAACCAAAAAGACAGAGGACAGGAGAGATAGCTAGATTTTCAGTATATGCCTTCTGAATATATATTTTTTATTATTCTCTAATCATGTGTGAGGAAATGTCCCAGGTGTTTAGGAAGAATCAGGAAACAAAACTGCTCCCTCAAGGAGCTTATATTACAGTGCAAAAAATATATATATGCAAAATATATATATATATAAACAAATATATACAGTGCAAAATATATATTTTGCATATATATACAAAAATAAATACATTAGATGGTCATTAAAAATAGAAAAGTAAGGGCCAGGCGTGGTGGCGCACGCTTGTAATCCCACTACTTTGGGAGGCAGAGACCGGAGGATCCGGGTTCGCGGCCAGCCTCAGCTCTCTCTCTCTCTCTCTCCCTGTCTCTCTCTCTTTCTACTTAGTGAGGCCCTCTACAACTTCGTGAGACCCGGTTTCAAAATAAAGTATAAAAAATAGGGCTGGGGGTGTAGCGCGGAGGTAGAACGCCCCTGGGTTCAATCCCCGGTACCGCAAAAAAAAAAAAAAAAAATAGAAAAGTAAGCCAGGAGTGGTGGCGCATGCCTGTAACCCCAGTACTTGGGAGGCTGAGATAGGAGGCTGAGATTGCAGGTTCCTGGTCAGTCTCAGTAATTTAGCGAGACCTTGTTTCCAAATAAATAATAAAAAATTGGTCTGGAGGCATAGCTCGGAGGTGTAATGTACCTGGATTCAACCCCCAGCACCAAAAAAAAAAAAAAAAAAGTAAAGTAAAGAAGAGAAAGGGAGGTGTATTAGTTAGCTTTTTCATCGCTGTGACAAGAACAACTTAGAGAAGGAAAGGTTCATTTGGACTCATGGTTTCAGAGGTTCCGTCCATGGTTGGCCGGCTCCAAGGCAGAAACATCATGGCAAACTTCTGAACTCATGGCGGCAGGAAGCAGAGAGAGAAAGGGAGAGAGAGGAAGGGGCCAGGGACAGATAATAGTCCTTAAGGCCACACACCCATGACCTACCTCCTCCAGCCATGCCCCACCTCTGACCCATGCTGCAGTGGGGACATGCTGCCAACATATGAGCTTTGGGGGCATATTCCAGATTCAAACCCTAACGGGAGGTAAGGAAGTTAGAAGAGAACAGTTTGCAGTATTAAGAGCCAGAGCAGGCTCCCAGGGATCAGAGCTTCACTAAGATTGAAGGAGGGAGGGAGTAGACAGACAGATCTTAGGAGGAAGAGGACGCCAGGCAGAGGGAACAGCTACAGCAACGGTTCCCAACCAAGGGCAATTTAGCCCCCGGGACACCGAGCAATGTCTGGAGACATGTTTAATTGTCTCAACTACAGGGCATGCTGCTGGCATGTAGTTGACAGAGGCCAGGGATGCTGCTAAACCTCCTACTATGCACAGGGCAGCCCCCCATACTCACCTGGAAATGTCAGTCAGTGCCGCTGACCATACCTCGAGCTGGAGCAAAGACCCTGAGCAGGGAGGGTGCTGGGTGTGTTCAAGTGACAAGAAAGCCATAGGACATGGACACCGTCCTGCTTCTACCTTCCTCGGATTGTTCAGCAAGCTACAGCTGAACCACACACTCGTGGCAGACACTAATTCTCACTAGCAGCGCCCTCCAAAAAGCATGAGAACGAAGAGCAGGATCTTCCTAAGAGTTCCAAAATGGCCAAGGCTCCCTCTTTCCAACAGGTTTGTGCCTCCTCTTGTCTCACCCAGCATGACTGTCTCCTTTCATTCCCCCATTCCACCATCAAGGGTCCCATTACACTGCATAGCTTCACAAAGATTGTGGAAACCAGCCGGGCATGTGGCGCACGCCTGTACTCCTAGAACTTGGGAGGCTAAGACAGGAGGTTTGCAGGTTTGAGGCCAGTCTCAGCAACTTAGCAAGACCCTCGGCGATTTAGCAAAACCCTCTTTCAAAACAAAAAATAGAATAGGGTTGGGGGTGTAGCCCAGAGGTAGAATGCCCCTGGGTTCAATCCCCAGAACCCAAAAAGAAAAAGATAAAAATTTGTGGAAACTACAACTGCTTAGGGCTCTATTCTGATCTCAGTTAAGTGTGGAGAAAATTTCAAAAAGAGACAATTACCTTGTCAATAGCATACCTTGGGTGGGGGGCGGGGTTGGTCAGAGAGAAATGGGGAAGATGAACTGCACGTGGTGGCGCATGCTTGTAATCCCAGTACTTTGGGAGGTGAAGACCGGAGGATCCCGGTTCGCGGCCAGCCTCAGCTCTCTCTCTCTCTCTCTCCCTGTCTCTCTCTCTCTACCTAGTGAGGCCCTCCGCAACTTCGTGAGACCCGGTTTCAAAATAAAGTATAAAAAAATAGGGCCGGGGGTGTAGCGCAGAGGTAGAACGCCCCTGGGTTCAATCCCCGGTACCGCAAAAAGAAAAAAAAAAAAGAAATGGGGAAGATGCAAGCAAATCAAAATAATAATAATGTGGACAAAGGACTGCAAATGTAAATAAATAAATTAATTAAATAAAAATAAAAAGCACTGGGGGAATGAGGCACTGAGGTGGCTGCAGAGAGTTCCACGCAGAGGAAGCACTAAGCCACTCCTGCCTTTGGCCTGGGCCGATTAATTAGCAGCTACTCAGGACGACCTAGGTTTCCCATCTTTTCCAGTCTCCTTGTCACCGGTTTCCCTTTTGTCGCCACCTAGCAATCGCCCTGGAAATGTTTGTTCAACTCAACTGTTGTTGCAAAGCAGTACTGACTGACGCAGGGATTTTCTCACCATTTCTAGGGCCAAAGCATTTACCAGCAGGCAGGCGAGCATGGGGTCTATTTGAGTAAGAGTGACGGGTTCGATGGAACAAGAGTATCACTCACGTTTGGAGCAGCAGTGAAGTTGGAGTGATGTTATATAACATTTAATAACCACTATGGCCATAAAATTAATATCTACATCAACCTATGTCAGACACTTAAAAATACAGCCCCTTATAAGCACTAAGGTAACTCAATTAGAGATGTGGGCGGCGCACATGGCAGTCATTAAGAACATGGCTTTGCTGTCACATCGACCTGGGTTTGAATCCGGCCACACTAATCTTTACCAGCTTTGAGATCTTAGGCCAGTTATTTAAGTGCCCGGAGCCCAATTTTTACAGCTATAAAATGAGGGTGATAACAACAATATCAACCTCATAGAAATGCTGAGAGGACTAAAACTATAATTTATGTAAAGCGCAAGGCCGGGCAACAGTGAGAACTCAAATAATGGCAAATATTACCAACATCAAAATAACTCTTTTACTTCCCAGTTATTTCCTATTATACTGTCATTACCAATGTTTGCGTTTACGACAATTTACCTGGGTAAGGACTTTCCATCTGAATTACCTGGAGAACTTGGGCTTCCGTAGAAAAGCCAAGCCCAAGAGGGAGGCTGGGAGGGACCTCGCTGTAAGCCAGCGCAAGACAGAGCGAGAGCTGCGGGCATCCAGAGAGGGCCTAATGCTAGATAACAGAAAGGTCCCATTTTCATACAAAGACATCAATGAGTGGAAAATAGCTTTTTAATTGGCCATTAGTAATAAATATTGGGGCTGGAGATTTAGCTCAACAGTAGAGCACTTACTTCACATGCCTGAGGCCCTGGGTTGGATCCCCGGCACAGCAAATAAATAAAAAGTAAATATTAATACTACTAAATTGAAACAATCTCCAGAATCTTTCATTAAATGGAAAAAGCAAGGTTCAAGCCAGGCATGGTGGCACACACTTGTAAACCCAGTACTTGGGAGGCTGAGACAGGAGGATTGCAGATTCGTGGCCAACCTCAGCAACTTAGACCCTCTGAAATTTAGCGAGACCCTGTTTCAAAATAAAAAATAAAATAGGGCTGGAGGTATAGGTCAGAGGTAGAATGACCCTGGATTCAATCCCTAGTACAAGAAAGAGAGAGAGACAAAGAGAGAGAGAGAGAGAGAGAGAGAGAGAGAGAGGGAGGGAGGGAGGGAGAGAAAGAAAGAAGAAGGAAGAAGAAGAAGAGGAGGAGGAGGAGGAGGAAGAGGAAGTAGTACAGAACCAAGTGGATAGGCTAATCATGAGCAGGCCTAACCTGGTTTGGGATACACACTCCTGGTTGGTTTACCCAGTGGCGAGCGAGTAATCCCTGGCCTCAACAGTGTAGTATGCTGCAGGGTACAGCTCTGGGAATCCGTCAGAACAGCTGGACACCTGGGCGGGCACTCTGTCACTTTATGGAAGTTATTTCGCCTCTAGGTGCCTCGACTTCTCCATCTGCAAAATGGAACTAGTAACAGCACCTAACTCATAGGATGGCTATGAAGATTCAAGGAGAAAATAGATGTAAAATGCTTAAAGCAAAGCCTGGCACATAATATATGCTTAGGAAACATTAGCTAGTATTTGTTGGTCAGCCAGGAGCCAAGCCAGGAGTACCTTCCTGCCCACCTCTTCCCTGGAGGGGAGAGGTGGAGCACATTTCCAGAAAAAGGGCCCCAGGGCAGTGGCGTGTTGGACAGTGACCTTCCTGGATAGAAGCTCAGCCTCTCAAAAGACCCTATCTAGCTCCACCACCTTCAAGAAAGACCATTTCAAAAATAGATGTTTCAAAGCCAGGCATGGTGGCACATGCCTGTAATCCTAGTACTTAGGAGGCTGAGACAGGAGGATTGCAAGCTTGAGGTCAACATTCAGTCAGTCATTTAGCGAGACCCTGTTCCAAAATCAAAAATAGACCGGGCATGGTGGCGCACACTTGTAATCCCAGTACTTGGGAAGCTGAGACCAGAGGATCCAGGTTCGCCGCCAGCCTCAGCTACTTAGTGAGGCCCTCTGCAACTTGGTGAGACCCTGTTTCAAAATAAAGAATAAAAAATAGGGCTGGGGGTGTAGCTCGGAGGTAGAATGCCCCTGGGTTCAATCCCCAGTGTCAGAAAAATAAAATAAAATAAAAATAAAACCAGGCTGGGGGTATACTTCAGAGGTAGAGCACCCCTGGGTTCAATCCCTGGCACCAAAAAAAAAAAAAAAATCAAGTCCACTCCACTTTGCCAATAAAACCAGAGCTCGCAAGACCAAGCCTTTTGTAATTCAGGTTGCCTAAAAAGCAGTAAGTTCCTTCTTCAATATTAAATAAAAGTTTCAGCGTTATGGTCAGAACTTGCTATACAAGGGGTTTGTGTTTAGGGGTGATTTGGGGAGGCAGTTTGGGACAGGGAAGGGACAGAGTGGGCCACGTGCAGGAGAAGCGAGGTTCTGATTTCTGGAAAGTCACGGAAGCTTCTCCTACTCCAAGTTATCGCCGCGCTGAACCAGGACCCCTGAGCAGCAACCTTGTGACCTTCTGCTGGGAATACTAAATGAGCCCCCAAGGTCTTTAGAAATATGGGACTTACACATAAAGCCAAATATTTCACCTCTGATTCTGATGAAAGCTTTATGAGCCCCAGAACAGTTCCAGCCCGACATGTCTGGGTTGAATATTTGGTGTGCACTTAACACCACCGGCTTCAGAGGCCTCGTATTCCACAACCAAGCTTTGGCGGAGCTGTGTTAGTCACCTGATACCCGGGGCAGGGGACATTTTCTCACTTCTCTCTACCATAAATAGTGCAGGCTCCTGTCTGTGGCGTATGCGAGTTAATTAGGCACATTAAGCTTCAGAGATTTGCCGGCACCGCTGGTCCCTTGACCTTGTTACCATAGAAAAGAGGGCTAAGAAGATGATGACATGCACAGACCAGGGTTCTAACAGGGTAACTCTTGGGAGGAAAGTTCTGGAAAATGTAGTGGAGCTGCTCTGGAACCAGAGGTGTGGCTGGTCACAATCAGATTTCAGACCTGAGTCCCTTTCACTCTGACATGTTAACTGAGCCTTGGTCTTAGGCTGGAACATAGAGACCCAGGAGGACACAGTCAGAAATAAAATAGCCCTGAATCTCAGAAAAGATTCAGTTCTACCCGGAGATGAAAGAACACCACTGACACGGATTCATTCTCAAATCATTTCTTCATGAGTCTACGTCTTTAGGAAACATAGGAGTGAGAATTGAAGGCAGAGCCCCGTGTGGTGGCCCACACCTGTAATCCCAGTACTTGGGAGGCTGAGACAGGAGGATTGCAGGTTTGAGGCCAGCCTTAGCAATTTAGTGAGGCCCTCAGCAACTTAGCAAGACCCTGTTTCAAAATAAAAAGTAAAATAGGGCTGGGGGCAGAGCTAGGAGGCAGAATACCCCTGGGTTCAATCCCCAGTACCAAAAAAGAAAAAAAGGCAGACAGCATGAAGCAGGTCTGATTCTAAAAAAAGAATGACCTCAGGATGTGTGTGCTATCATGGCTACAGAGCACTTTCTCACACACCCAGCCCTGGCTAAACTCTCAAGGGAAAGATGGGGCCTGGGGTCTCACCCTTCCAGGGTCACCGGTGTCCACTACTCCCAGCTGTTTTCATTCAGTATGTGATTGGTATTTATTAAGAACCTCCTGTGTATAAGAAGCCAGGTATGGTGGCACACATCTGTAATCCCAGTACTTGGGAGGCTGAGACAGGAGGATTCGAGGTTCGAGACCAGCTTCAGCAACTTAGCGAGACCCTAGCAGTTTAGTGAGGTGCTGTTTCAAAATAAAAAAAAAAATTTAAAAGGGCTGAGGGTGTAGCTTGGAGGTAGAATGCCCCTGGGTTCAATCCCCAGTACAAGAAGAAGGATAAGGAACTACAAGGAAAGGCACGTCTCAGGCCTCACGCCACAGTCAGGATGGGACAGGACGGTGCCAGGGCCGCTGGGGGACGAGGTAGGAGAAGATACCTTCAAAAGAGGAGTCTGAGAATGATATGCAAACAAGTCTCAACAACCTTTCATTCCCAGACCCCAAAGACAGGTTTTGTGGATTTTTTTGGGGGGTACTGGGGATTAAACCCAGAAACATTCTACCTCCAACCTACACCCCAGCCCTACTTTTATTTTTTTTTAATGTTGAAACAGAGTCTAGATAAATTGCTAAGGCTAACCTCAAACCTGCAATCCTCCTGTCTCAGCCTCCCTGTAACTGGGGTTACCTACGTGCACCACCATGCCTAGCTCTCAGATTTGAGAGCAATCTAGGGATTATTTTTCCCCCATGCTGCTGGGGATTGACCCGAGGACCTTGTGCATGCTAGGCAAGTGCTCTACCACTGAGCTACATCCCCGGCCCCTCAAAGACATGTTCTTAAGGGTTTTCTTCTGCCCTGTTTTCCTTTTCCTCAAGAAGTTGGCTTTCTAAAATTTTCAGAATTCAAAACATTTCTCAGAGGCAAGGAACTAGATATGTGACAACATTTTAAGAAATGATACTTTCAGAGAGCAAAAGCAAAGAGAATGGGAAGCCCGGCATTGTGCCACATGTGCTGGTGCACGCCTGTTATCCCAGTATTTGGGAGGCTGAGACAGGAGGTTCACAGGTTTGAGGCCAGCCTCAGCAGTTTGGCAAGACTCTCAGCAACTTAACAAGATCCCATTTCAAAGTAAAAAGGAAGTGTAACTCAGAGGTAGAAGGCCCCTGGCTTCAATCCCCAGTGAGAGAAGAGAGAGAGAGAGAGAGAGAGAAAGAGAATGAGAGAGAGAGAGAGAGAGAGAGAATGAAAGAGAGAGAGATGAAAGAAAGAGAGAGAGAATGAAAGAGAGAGAGGAGAGAGAGAGAGAGAGAGACTGGAGAGGGAGCAGGCGCTGGCTTGGTGTCCTTGGCGTGGGCAGAGTCCCCGTTCGTCCAGTTGTCTGCTGGGCAGAGATGCAGCTTCTCCCGGACCAGCATCTCACTCCTGCCGCCCTGCTCCTCGGTGCTGGTAAACAGCTCAGTCACTGGGGCTCAAAGCCAAGGAGAGCTCCACACCAGGGATCTTCCCAAGGGCTGGCCCGGCCCAGGTCTAACCAGCGGCACCTGAGCACCTTAACCACCCGCCCCCATTGGAGAGGAGGGCTTGCCCCCAGGGACCCAGATCAGCCCTGCTGGCTCCAGTTCCCACACCAAAGACAACTGCCTGGGTGGGTTTCCCGGAGCACCGTGGCACATCTAGTATGTTCCGCACTCCTAACACACCCCGGGGAGGCCGACCAGACAGGTGGCGCCATTCTAACTCGGAAAATGAGGCCCAGGCTACACGATTTACCCAAAGTCAGGCGGCGGCTTCGACCCATCACATCTCATTCAGAAAGCAGCGCCATTAGCCGGGCGTGGTGGCACACACTTGTAATCCCAGTACTTGGGAGGCAGAGACCAGAGGATCGGGGTTCATGGTCAGCCTCAGCTACTTAGTAAGGCCCTCGGCAACTTCGTGAGACACGGTTTCAAAATAAAAGGATAAAAAATAGGGCCGGGGGTGTAGCGCAGAGGTAGAATGCCCCTGGGTTCAATCCTCAGTACCGCAAAAAAAAAAAAAAGCAGCGCCGTTTTGATATGGTGCTTTGGCAGTCATCGGCCAACTATGGCCTGGGCTATGGGCCAACGCCAGCCTGTCACCTGGCTTTGCAAATAAAGTATTACAGGAGCACAGTCCTGCCCGTTCACTCACGTCCTGCCCACGGCTACTTCCACAGCACAGCGCCGAAGAGTTCCAGCACAGGCCGCACAGCGCGGGAAGCCTTTTTACTTTTTATTTTCTATCCAGTTCTTTATAGAACAATCTTAAGAACCCCTGGCCCTGGGATTATTGGGTTTGTTTGTTTTGTAGTACTGGGGATTGAACACAGGGGGACTTCTACCTCTGAGTCACGATTTTATTTATTTATTTATTTATTTTTAATTTTGAAACAGGTCCTCACTAAGTTGCCAAAGCTGGCCTCAAACCTGTGATCTTCCCGTCTCAGCCTCCCATGTACTGGGATGACAGGCATGCAGTTTCAGGGATACAGTCCATGGATGGCTGCCTCTAGGCAGAAACATCATGGCGGAAGCAGGTGAGAGGAGAGCTCAGAGGAGAGCTGCTTAGCACATGCCAGCCGGGAAGCAGAGAGAGAGGGAGAGAGGCGTGAGGGGCTGGGGAGAAGATCAACCTTCCCAGGCGGGCGAGCCCCCAGTGACCCACTTCCTCCTCCTACGGCCCACCTCCCAGGACCCCATTCAGCCATGAGTGGATGAATCCACGGAGAGGTCAGAGCCCTCAGGATCCACGCGCTTCCCAAGAGCCCCACCTTTGAACTCAGGAGACATCGAGGGAATGTTCTAGATCCAAACCATAACAAGACACAATAATAGTACCACCCGTCTCAGTCTACTCAGGCTGCTATAACAAACGCCACAGTCTGGGTGGCGTAAACAGCAGACATTGATTTCTCACAGTTCTGAAAACTGGAAATCCAAGATCAAGGGGCCAGTCAATTGAGCTCTGGCGAGGGCCGGATTCTGCTTGGCAACGGCACCTCATTCGGGGGAGGCACACCCTGCCGACTCTTCTTTTTTTTTTTTTTTTGCGGTACCTGGGATTGAACCCAGGGGCATTTTACCTCCGAGCTACACCCCCGGCCCTATTTTTTATCCTTTATTTTGAAACCGGGTCTCACGAAGTTGCGGAGGGCCTCACTAAGTAGCTGAGGCTGGCCGCGAACCCGGATCCTCCGGTCTCAGCCTCCCAAGTACTGGGATTACAAGTGTGCGCCACCACGCCCGGCTCTGCCGACTCTTCTTATAAGGACCTAAATACTGTGGGACATCACGTAATCTTAACCACCTCGTAAAGGCCCTCTCTCCAAATACAGTTGTATTAGGCTTCTGGTGAAGGTTAAATAAAGTGGTGATGCAAGTCTGTAATCCTAGTTCTTGGGAGGCTGAGACAGGAGGATCACAGGTTTGAGACCAGCCTCAGCACCTTAGTGAGACTCTCAGCATCCTAGTGAGACCCTTTTTCAAAACAAAACCAGAAATTAAAAAAGGACGAGGGGTGTAGCTTGGAGGTAGAATGCCCTGGGTTCAATCCCCAGTCCTTCCTTCCCCACATGCTAAAAGGCTTTTTAAGCCGGGCGTGGTGGCACACGCTGAGACCAGAGGATCTGGGTTCACGGCCAGCCTCAGCTACTTAGTGAGGCCCTCGGCAACTTAGTGAGACCCGGTTTCAAAATAAAGAATAAAAACTAGGGCTGGGGGTGTAGCTCGGAGGTAGAATGCCCCTGGGTTCCATCCCCAGTCCTCCCTTCCCCACATGCTAAAAGGCTTTTTAATGAGGCAGGTAGGTGACTAGCTCTCAGCCGGTGTCTCCTTCCCCACAAAGGAAGGCTCAAGGTCACAGAAGGCAGACTAAGCATAATTAAAGCACAGTGTCTAGGCAGAGTGGGGACTCCCCAGGCCAACCCCCACTCCAGCCCAAGGGCTAGGGAGGGGGTGGCCGCCCCGAGGTTTGCCATAGCATCATCATGAAACATCAGTGGTTTCTCCTTCAGGTACTAGCAAAAGCAAACAAATGTCCGCGCCTTGTTTATCCCAGGACGTTGCATGCAAAGATTTTAAAATTCAGATTTTGTCAAGCCGGTTTAACTAGGAAAGCCTCATTGGAAGAATATGCTAATAAGTCATTAAAGTGCCCTGCTATCATGCCATATGGTCCACTGGAAACAGAAAACACTGGGCTCTATTCTCCTATTCTCCGGGAGGGTTGGTTGCTAAAAGAGAACCCCGGGGAGAAGCATGTTGCTCCATCCACCCTTACTTCATATGCTAACTCTTATTCCAGGGGATTCGAGTCTTGACCGCAAGTGGCAGATAGCCATACACGGTACTCCATGCGTTAGTGTAAAATCCAAGCTGGCAGAAATTTGTTTGTGTGAACTCAGTTTCTGGGGTGGTTTGTGTTTTGCTCATTAGGTTTTTTAAATATATGAATTCCGTATCTATTATCAGGTCCTTCAAATAGTTATTTAAAAATAAGGTATACTTGGGAGGGGTGCGTATGACAGGTGAACGGATGATGTATTGATAGGATGTGTTCCGCGGACGTCTTTAATATGCGAGTCAGGCCCAGGGAGATGCGCTAGATTCAGAAACTAAACTTGGCAGTTTGGCCATCTAATTGCATTGTGGCCTGTGGCCCACATTTGAGGAAATATGCAGATGTATGCAGAAAAGCGATGATCATTCCCCGCTGCGGCATTGCTCCAGGACCACCCCACAACCTGGTAATTCAGAGGGAAACCCGGAAATACCACCCAGTTGAGAGAGCTTCATTTCAGCACTGGGTTATGAAAGAAAACATGTGTTTAGGAACGTCAGGGCAGAGACTTTTTTTTTTTAACTAAGGATTGAACCCAGGGGCATTCTACCTCTGAGCTACACCCCAGCCCTATTTTATTTTTAATTTTGAAACAGGGTCTTGCTAAGTTGCTGAGGGTCTCATTAAGTTGCTGAGGCTGGCCTCGAACCTGTGATCCTTGGAATTCACTTCAAATCCTGAGCACACAGGCACATGATTCATAAGACAAATATGTTATAATATATCTCTCCTTGATATTCTATAAGGGAATTTGTTTAATTATTTGGAAAGAAGATCCTCTTAATCTACGGAAGCAAAAGATGAAGAAAGAAAGAGAGAGAGAGAGAGAGAGAAAGAGAGAGAAAATCACTGCCCAGCACTCTCCCATGATAGAAATGATTTCTCTGAAAAGGTCCGTGTCTTGCAGGGATCCCCAGACGGTGGCCTGTTGGGCCAAATCCAGACAGTGGCTATGGGGAGGATGAGTCTAAAGTAGGATCAAGACTTAGAGCCAGGTGTGGTGATGCACATCTGTAATCCCAGTACTTGGGAGGCTGAGACAGGAGGATGACAGGTTAGAGGTCAGCCTCAACAACTTAGAGAAACCCTCTGCAACTTAGTGAGACCCTGTTTCAAAATAAAAAAATAAAATAGGGCTGGGGGTGTATCTTGGGGGTAGAACATCCCTGGGTTCAATCCCCAATACCAAACACACACACACACACACACACACACACACACACACACTCACACATACACACAAAAGACTTAGATCCCCTGGCTTCCCAGGACTAAGTAGCATTTTAACTGTCTATACCAATAAATTACATAAGCCTATCACCAATCAATGATTTTGATTTTTTACCTACATTACAATTTCTAAGCAACACCTGCCTAATAACTGTAGTTATAATAACCATTATAAATGTCCATATAACTATTATACCTCCCAAGATGTATTACATGAACAAGCAAGTTGTGAAACAATGTTTAATATGCTACCGTTTTACTATAATTATTTTAAATCATATCTGTATTCATTGGTTTTTATTTGTTTGGCCTTTATTCCCTGATAACAAATAGAATACATGCTCAAACAAATTCAAACACTGAATATTAGTGCTAAATATCAGTTCCCAGTAATCCCTTCTTCCCCCTACCAGAAATAACTGGAGTTAATAAAGTAGTGGATTTGCTTCTAGACTTCAGTCTCTGTCAGGTGGGATTCCTATGTTAGAGCTTACTGAGATGGAAGGTGTGGGGGGGGG
The DNA here is from genome assembly GCA_004027185.1 of Glis glis. Taxonomy (NCBI): domain Eukaryota; kingdom Metazoa; phylum Chordata; class Mammalia; order Rodentia; family Gliridae; genus Glis; species Glis glis. The sequence continues at coordinate 6,877 of PVJS01010565.1, read as the reverse complement.
AGTAACAAACCTGTAATGCTGTTGTCTGAAAAAAGATTGTTCAACTGTGTGTGTGTGTGTGTGTGTGTGTGTGTGTGTGTGTGTTACTGAAGTTTGGACCCAGGGCATTCTACCTCAAAACTATACCCCCAACTCTATTTTACTTTTTATTTTGAGCAGGGGCTCACTAATTTACCATGTGAGCCTCAACCCTGTGATCCCCCTGTCTCAGCCTCTCGTGTACTGGTATAAAAGGAAAACGTGACGTCATCGGCATCAGTTTGCTTAGTTTGCTTGTATGACCAGCAGTTTGACTCGCCGTCTGACCAGAATGATCATCATTATCAGTTTACAAGAACTCAAAGGACAGAGGGACACATCGCACAAAACAAGGGGAAAAAATCCTTAAAGTTCAGGTTATAAAAAACACTGGGGACAAAATCTGTTTTCTTCAACAAATAAATTCTGCTGGGCACAATGGCACACACCTGTAATCCTAGTACTTGGGAGGCTGAGACAGGAGGATCACAGGTCGAAGGCCAGAGTCAGCAATTCAGCAAGACTTTAAGCAACCTAGTAAGACTCTGTTTCAGAACAAAAAATAAAAAGGGCTGGAGGTGCAGCTCAGAGGTAGAATGCCCCTGGATTCAATCCCCAGTACCATCAAAAACAAAAAACAAAAAAAAAAAATTCTAAGGGGAGAGGAAAGAAGAGAGGGAAAGAAGAGAGGGAAAGAGAGAGGTAGGGGGAACTCTCCAATGAAAAGACTTAAGAGACAGGGCAACCGATTTCAATGTATTGGCCTGATTTGGATTGTGATTGAAACAAAAGATATTATTTTTTATTTATGAGACAACCAAGAGCAAGCAAACAATGACTAGATATTCGATGATACTGATATTAAAGAAGTATTCTTCATTTAGGTATGATGATGGTATTATGGATTTTTAAAAGGAGTCTTTATTCACTTATTTGTGTGTGTGTGTGTGTGTGTGTGTGATACTGGGGATTGAACCCAGGGGCATTCTACCTCTGAGCTACACCCCCAGCCTGATTTTTTATTCTTTATTTTGAAACAGGGTCTCACTAAGTTGTAGATGGCCTCACAAGTAGCTGAGACTGGCCGCAAACCTGTGATCCTCCTGTCTCACCCTCCCAAGTACTGGGATTACAAGCGTCCGCCACCACACCCAACTGAGTTTTTATTTATTTTTTATTTTTTAAATACTTTTATTAGTGCATTGCAATTATACATCATAGTGAGATTCAATGTGATACAAACATACATGCACACAGTTCTTGGTGTATTTCCCACCCCGCTCCCTTCTCCTTCCTCTCCGTATATGTTAGTGAAATTGGTAATAATACCACACACACACAAAAAAGTTAGTTTTCCCAACTGAAAAATCGAGATGCTTCCTCAAGAGGTGATGTGAAGGTTAAATTATTTACCTTATTATTATTTAGGACCAAGCACAACCTGGGTGTAGTGGCACATACCTGGAATCCCAGTACTTAGGAGGCTGACACAAGAGGATCTCAGGATCAAGGACAGCCTCAGCAATTTAGAGAGACCCCGCTTCTAAATAAAAAATAAAATAGGACCAGGGATGTAGCTCGGAGGTAGAACAGCCCTGGGTTTAATCCCCAGCACCAAAAAAAAGACCAAGCGCAGAACCAAAAAAGACCAAGCGCAGAACCTGGCACGTCCTGGGTGCTTAACAATTGTCAGGTGTCTTCCCTTAACCCTCAAATAATTTCCATAAGCTGTTGTGTCTACTTTTTTCTTCTTTGCGGTACTAAGGATTGAATGCCAGGGGCATTCTACCTCTGAGCTACACCCCAGTCCTATTTTTTATTTTTTATTTTTTATTTTGATACAGGGTCTCACTAAATTGCTGAGGCTAGCCTGCAATCCTCCTGTCTCAGCCTCCCAAGTACTGGTATTACAGGCATCCACCATCACACCAGACTATTGTATCAACTTTTAAGTACACTTAAAATTCCAGGGCTGGGGGTGTAGCTCAGTGGTAAAGCACTTGCCTAGCATTTGCAAGACCCTGCCTTTGATCTGCAATACCTCAAAAATTTTTTTTAATTTTTTTAATGTTCCAGATCTCCCATGATCTATTTCTATTCTACATTTCTTTCTAGTTTTAGCTGCTTCCTCTGCTTTGCGCGCACACGCACACACGCTGTGTTCCTTAGCCCCATTCCTTTGGGGACCCCGGGTTCCCCCCTGCACACATCCCCCTTGCTTCCTCTCTGCCATCCCGCAGTGAAGGTCTCACATCCTTCAGAGGGACATCGCAATCAGAGCCTTGTGCTGTGTCCCTCGGCGCTCCCTTCAAGTGCGGTCTGTGTTCAGATCTGTCCACTTCTCACTCACTCCTTGGCCTGCCCAGGGCTGAGCGCGGCACCGGAGATCCTCCTGTCTCAGCCTCCCAAGAACTGGGATTCCAGGCGTGGGCCACCACACCCAGCTGAAATAGCATTTCAAGAAGTAGCTTCCTCCCTCATCACTCTCACAAAACCTACTTCTGACCATTTGGGAAGAGTGAAATGCCAGGTTTTTTTTTTTCCTTTTGCGATACCGGGGATTGAACCCAGGGGCATTCTACCTCCGCGCTACACCCCCGGCCCTATTATTTATACTTTATTTTGAAACCGGCTCTCACAAAGTTGCGGAGGGCCTCACTAAGTAGCTGAGGCTGGCCGTGAACCCGGATCCTCCGGTCTCTGCCTCCCAAGTACTGGGATTACAAGCGTAAGCCACCACGCCTGGCTGAAATGCCATTTCTTTAAAACATGAAATGTTCCAAAACCGTGTCATGTTCCTGAGAGGACACAGCATGTCCCTTGCCCTTGAGCTGAAACAGTTCTCTGACATTCCAAGAACTGCTGGAAGAAACGGTCGAGTTGAGTAATGTTTGTAAGAAGGTTGGACAATCTTGGATGAGTCTTACTAAGGCAGGCTACATTTTTTCAGGGTGGGGAAATCACAGCATTTAATAGAACATGTTGACCAGAGGCCAGAGAGATCACAGGGCTCCCAGAGGCAGGCTGGGAGTAGAGTGATAGCAATCTGGGTGCATACCTTCGGGGAGTGGGAAAGTAATCTCAGTACTTGGGAAGCTGAGACCAGAGGATCACAGGTTCAAGGCCAGCTTCAGCAACCTAGCAAGACCCTCTTTCAAAATAAAAAAAATAAAAAGGGCTGGGGGTATAGCCTGGAGGTAGAATGCCCCTGGGTTCAATCTCCAGTACCAAAAATTTAAAAATAAATAAATAAAATCCCAAAAAGGCCCCTCACTTAGCCGGGCATGGTGGCGCACACCTGTAATCCCAGTACTTGGGAGACTGAGACAGGAGGATCACAGGTTCAAAGCCAGCCTTAGCAACTTAGTGAGGCCCTCTGCAACTTAGCAAGACTCTGTTTTAAAATAAAAAAATCAAATAGGACTGAGGATGTAGCCCAAAGGTAGAAGGCCCCTGGGTTCCATCCCCAGTACCATAAAAAAAGGCCCCTCACTTTCTCAGCCCTGACTTCACCAGACTCACCCACGTCCCGTAGACATGTTTTTGCTGCGATTCCAAAACACAGTCATCATCCCGCTCTCTATTATCTTAACTGCCCAAGTTGATCATTTTCCTAATTGGCATTACAAATGTTTAATTCTCCCTAATTATTTAATGATGGTCACCAGGTAATCCATATTAGCAATTACATATCTAAATTGGCATGGACTATCGGATAAATATGTAATGGGGCATTTAAAAGTGTTTAAAATGTAATGCTAATTAGAAAGGTTATCAAATATGATACCACCACAGGGAACATGTTAGAGATTTTTTTTGTAAAAAGCAAAATAAAAATAAAAGTGGTGCTTACCGGGACTTGGAGTCTGTGAATGTAAGAATAAAATCAAAAGATGTGGAAAACTGGGTGTGGTGGCGCACACTTGTAATCCCAGTACTTGGGATTACAGTACTTGGGAGGCTGAGACCGGATGATCTGGGTTCGCGGCCAGCCTCAGCTACTTAGCGAAGCCCTCTGCAACTTTATAAGACCCTGTTTCAAAATAAAGAACAAAAAATAGTACTGGGGGTGTAGCCCGGAGGTAGAATGCCCCTGGGTTCAATCCCCAGTACCGCAAAAAAAAAAAAAAAAAAAAAAGATGTGGAGAATTATCCAGAGCCAGGTAGATTTAATGCAATGTTCTCATTGATTACTCACCATTTATTAGACCAGTATCAATTAATTACCTATTGTGGTTTCCTAGGTACTAAACAGTAATACCAAAAAATTTAGAGAAAATGTACCTGCCTTCAAGAAGCCTGATCTGGAAGAAGAGAAAGGCCTTGGAGACCTGGAATTGCCAGAGCCCATGGACCGCGTGCAAGGAGCATCACCCGCATCAGAATGGTGTGCAGAGGTCTGCCATGTGCAAAGCACCGAGGAGACGTGGCGAAGAAGCCGGGCTAAAATGGATTCCATCAACGTCCCTGAAAGGGGTGGGAGGGAGAAATCAATTCACTGACAGAAAACTCAGAACAGAGCATCACAGACAATCCAGGCTCTGCCTCTTCCAGCCTTTCTTTCCCACCTTGGTTTTGGGGATCGACTGAACCCAGGGGCATTCTACCTCCAAGTTACACCCCCAGGCTTTTTTTTTTTTAATTTTGAAACAGGTCTCGCTGAGTTGCTGAGGCTGGCCTCGAAACTGCGATCCTTCTATCTCAGACTCCTACGTACCAGGATTACAGGCATGTGCCACTGTGCCCGGCTCTCTTTCCAGCTTTCTGACCTTGAACAAGACTACCTCTCTAACGCTTACTTTTCTCATCAGTGAAATGAGGATACAAGACCAATCCCACGGGTTGGTTGTAAAGATTAAATTCATGAGACTTAGCTGGGAGTGATGGGGCATGCTCGTAATCCCAGTACTTTGGGAGGCGGAGACCGGAGGATTGAGGGTTTGCGGCCAGCCTCAGCTACTTAGTGAGGCTCTCCACAACTCAGAGAGACCCTGTTTCAAAATAAAGACTAAAAAATAGGGCTGGGGTGTAGTTCAGAGGTAGAATGCCCCTGGGTTCAATCCCCAGTTCCGCAAAATAAATAAATAAATAAATAAATAAATAAATAAATAAATAAATTCATGAGACTGTGTGTACGCGTCATGTTTAACAGTGTTGGATATGGAAGGCGTATAGATGCTTCCTCACATGAGGAAGAGCCAGGCTGCAAACAGCAGTTGAAGGATGGAGTGTGTGCCTGACGACTGGAGGCTGTGAGGGTGCCCGCAGAGCTGGGTGGTCTGGTAGAACTCCTACAGCACAAGGCAGAATCACTGGGTTTGTTGAAAGCGATGTCAGGGTCCACCATTGTAGGGACCCCACTCAGTGCCATGAAAGGGCCTGGTGGATTAGCAGAAGCCTGCTCTAGAGTACCGAGTACCAGGCCTCTCCCACGTGGCAGTAATTCAGCATATTAATGGCAAAGATGGCACTGGCGGACCCCTCAGAGGAAGGTCCCGCAGATAGCCCCACCTAGCCTCAGGAGGGCTGTGATAGGCAGTTACCTCCTTCCGTGCTCACAGACGACAGGCGCCTCTACCTATGATAGGTCACAGGGGGGCGTGGTGTCACACCCTACTGCTTGCGAATTTCCTGTATTGCCTCTACTATAAAGGAGGGATTTGGCTTTCTAATAAATGAGATCTTGCCAGACATGACTCCCGGTCCAAGGTGTGGTTATTCGGGCCATCCGGCGTCTACCCCCCCTTTCAGGATCGCATCACCCTCAGGCTGGCCCCGAGAGACTGATGCCCTGACACACCATCAATTCTTTTTCTTTTTTTTTTATTGCAGTACTGGGGATTGAACCCGGGTCATTCTACCTCTGAGCTACAACCCCAGCCCTATTTTTTTTATTGTTTATTTTGTAACAGGGTCTCGCTAAGTTGCAGAGGGCCTCGCTAAGTAGCTGAGGCTGGCTGCGAACCTGCGATCCTCCTGTCTCAGCCTCCCAAGTACTGGGATTACAAGCGTGCACCACCACGCCCAGTTCACCATCAGTTCTTGAATGCTGGTGTGGGAAGGGAGCCTAGATTTTGCCCTGACAACTATGGGCAGGTTGGATGGAGAAAGGGTCAGCCAGAGGCTAGGAACCTGAAAGGCTCTTAGAGTGTTTAGACATAAGCAGATAAACCACGAGCAAATGGAGCAACCAATCACAAGAGAGAAAGAAAGAGCCAAGAGATCAGAATTGAAAATGAAGCAAGGAATCAGGCGTGGTGTCGCACACCTGTAATCCCAGTACTTGGGAGGCAGAGACAGGAGGATCGCAGGTTCGAGGCCAGACTTGGCAACCTCTCTAGACCCTGTTTCAAATAAAAAGTAAAATAGGGCTAGGGGTGTAGCTCAGAGGTAGAATGCCCCTAGATTCAATCCACACAAATAAATAAATAAATGAGAATGGTAGAGCACCCCTGGTGCTGAAAAATAATAAATAAATAAATAAATGACATATATACATATGGCCATGAATATTTTGTTTTGTTTTTGTTTTGAAACCGGTCTCACAAAGTTGCGGAGGGAGGGCCTTACTAGGTAGAGAGAGAAAAAGAGAGACAGGGAGAGAGAGAGAGAGAGCTGAGGCTGGCCACGACATACATATGCAACTGTAGATTAAAAATATCAAATGGGGTCAGACATGGTGGTGCACGCTTGTAATCCCAGTACTTGGGAGGCAGAGACCGGAGGATCGGGGTTCGCGGCCAGCCTCAGCTAATTAGTGAGGCCCTCTGCAACTTCGTGAGGCCCGGTTTCAAAATAAAGTATAAAAAATAGGGCCGGAGATGTAGCTCGGAGGTAGAATGCCCCTGGGTTCAATCCC
>PVJS01010564.1:0-47716 GCA_004027185.1 Glis glis | reverse complement strand
AAAAAAAAAAAAAAAAAAAAAAAGAGGCTACAGAGAGGCGCCTCGCCCTCCTGCCATGTAGGGACACATCTCCATTTTTGCCCTCTGCCACGTCAGGACACAGTGAGGAGGTGCTATTTTGGAGCATACAGTGGGCCCATACAGGACACTATATCTACTGACTCCTTGAGTTTAGACTTGCTAGCTTCCTGAACTGTAAGGAATAAATTTCTGTGGTTTATAAACCACTCAGTATAAGGTATTTTGTTGTAGCAACAGGAACAGAATAAGACACTTGATGATTTGGAATTTCTAGAGACATGGTCCTGGCAATGTGAATGACAGATGGTTGCAGAAGATCCTTGGACACACACGTAAGTTTGGCATAAAAGAAATAACATGAATTTGGAAATCAGTGAGGTCTAAGCTCATACACTATCCATGTTGCTTAATCTATCCTTTTTTATTGCACACTAGTTAATATTAGTGTGGATAAATTAAATCCAATTTGTGGGCTAATCATAAAATTAAATTAAATTACATATGGAGAGATCTAATCTATGCTAAATTCATAGTAGATTCTTATAAACTGTGGCCGTTATATTACTTACATAAAATTGTTCATAGTGAATAGAGATATAGAGATTTTGATTTTGACAAATATTAATTAGAAAGGCTGATTTTTAAAATAAAAGCCTTTTTTATACTGAGGATTGAACTCAGAGTCAGTCTACCTTAGAGCTATACTTCCAACTCTTTTATTTATTTTTTTGTTTTGAAATAGAGTCTTGCTAGGTTGCTGAGAGTCTCGCTAAATTGCTGAGGCTGGTCTTGAACCTTCAATCCTCCTGTCTCAGCCTCTCAAGTACTGAGATTACAGGCATGCACCACCACAGCCAGCTAATAAAAGCCTTTTTTAATAAATCTGTGACTTTAGCTGATTATTATTTTGTTTGTTTGTTTGTTACTGGGGATTGAACCTGAGGCATTGTATCTCCAAGTTACACTCCCAGCCCTACTTTATTTATTTATTTATTTTTGTTTTGAAACAGGGTTCACTATGTTGCTGATTCTTGCTCACTGCTGAGGCTGGTGTGTTAAACTTGTGATCCCTCTGTCTCAGCCTCTCAAGTACTGAGATTACAGGCAAACACCACCACACCCAGCTAATAAAAGGCTTTTTAAATAAATCTGTGACTTTAGCTGATTATTATTTTGTTTGTTTGTTTGTTACTGGGGATTGAACCTGAGGCATTGTATCTCCAAGCTATACCCCCAGCCCTACTTTATTTATTTATTTATTTATTTATTTATTTATTTTTGTTTTGAAACAGGTCTCACTAGGTTTCTGATTCCTGATCACTGCTGAGGCTGGTGTTGAACCTGTGATTCCTCTGTCTCAGCCTCCCAAGTACTGAGATTACAGGCATACACCACCTTGCCAAGTGGATGATTTTTTAAATATTGATATATATAGAAAACATGGGCTACAAAATCTCATTGCTGAAGGATTTCTTTTTTTTTGGTGGTGGTGGTGGTGGTACTGGGGATTGAAACCAGGGGCATTCTACCTCTGAGCTACACCCCCAACCCTATTTTTAAATTTTTATTTGAAATAGGGTCTGGCAAGTTTGATGAGCATCTCATTACTTGCTGAGGCTATCCTTGAACCTGTGATCTTCCTGTCTCAGCATCCCAAGTACTGGGATTATAGGCGTGCGCCACCATGCCTGGCTTGCTGAAGGATTTGAAATTAGGAAAACACTTGCCAAAAAATGAGTTAAAGAAGCATATGATATTATTGAGGGATTTATTGCTTTATAATCAACATTGGTATGTGTGTGTTGGGGGGAGTTCTATCCCTGAGACTCTGACTTACTACAAGGAAGATGTGTAATTGTGGTGGGAGAGGTTGATAGGAGCAGAGTAGAAAGCCTTTACCTAAGCATTCAAATCTGCTTATTTTTAGCAGATAACAGAAATAACTTGCCATCTTTTTGGTGTGGATGAATTAGCACTTAACTCTTTGCTTATTCATCACCACAAACCAACATTAGAGGGCAAAACAACCTGTTTTCATATAGGAAGCATTCCGGGACTTTCGTTGTCCTTCCAGCCACCTTTCTTGAGTCAGTCAGATTATGCCACACTTCATCATCACTGGATTCTATGAGAAAGCATAGTCATGACACCTTGGGGCTCCTCCCACCCTGGAAGTCGGTAGTCAATGCAGCCCCACTTACACAACATGCACCGGTAAGGAAACCAAGAAAGAGCCTGACACATTTCCTGGGGCAATATTAGGGTAATAAAGCAGGCCAAGATAGCTCAGAAAACTCCATAAGATATCCATAAGGGTGAAGGAGTGCTATGGTTTGAATGTATGTCCCTTCCAAAACTGGTGTTGAAATTTAATGGGAGGTGTTTGGGTCATGAGGGATCTGCCCTTATGAATGGGTTAAAACCAATATAAAGAGAGGTTGTGGCCTGGAGTGGTGGTGCATGCTTGTAATCCCAGTACTTGGGAGGCTGAGACTGGAGGATCACAGGTTCAAGGCCAGCCTCAGCTACTTAGTGAGGCCCTCTGCAACTTAGTGGGAGCCTGTTTCAAAATAAAGAAATAAAAAATAGGGCTGGGGGTGTAATTCAGAGGTAGAATGCCCCTGGAGTCAATCTCCAGCACCAAAATAATGAATGAATGAATGAGTGAATGAATAGAGGTTGCAGCAGTTTGTTTGTCTGCTTTCTCCCATGTGAGGACACTGTAAGAAGGGCTTGCCAGCATCTTGAGCTTGGATTTCCGAGCCTCCAGAACTGTAAGAAATTTCTGTTCCTCATAAATTATCCTGTCTCTGGTATTCATTGTTGTAGAACACAGAAGGGATAAGATAGGCAGTGTGTTAGTCAGCGTGGGCTGCCACTGAAATGCAATTGATGGGGTGGCTGACACAATAGAAATGTATTTCTTCACAGTCCTGGAGGCTCCATAGACAAGAGCAAGGTGTTTATTTGGTTCCTGGCCAGGCCTTCCTTTCCTGGCTCTCAGAGAGAGGGATGCCTTTTCTCTGTATCTGAAGATTCTTCTCCTTGGTGTGTGCATGTGGAGAGTGAATTCTGTCTTCGTCTTCTTATAAGGCCACTGATCTCATCATGAGGACCCCACCCTCATGACCTAATCTGACCTTTACCTTCCAATGACTCCATGTTCGTCACATTGGGAGATAGGGCTCCACAAATATGAATTTTGGGGGTATACAGATATTTGGTCCCTAATAAAGCAGAGATCAGGCATTTGGGTTGGCATGTTTCTGGTATTCAGTGTGTTTGGGTTATGTAATAAGGGGGTTATTCCAAGGATATATGAGGGACACATATCCACACTGGCCTTACCAACAAATGAGAAGCAAGCTCTCTGGTCCTAGCCTTGGTTGCACTGTTTCAGGAATTTGGACAAAGTAGGGCAAGACTTGTCCATAGCTTCCATGGGAGAGGAGATAACTACATATGTGAAAGTATGCCAAGAAGAAAGTGAAGATGAAAACCTAAAAGACTATCCAAATAAACATTAGTTAGAGGAGATTTGGCACAGGGAGCAAATCCATTCATGGGACAAAAGACCTGAAACCAGGGAAGCACTTGAGCATGGAGGATCAAATTTGTAAGAGGAAGAATGTGATGAAATTAACTTTTTTTAAGAAGTAGAGAAATTATACCTGAGCTCAGGGCCATGGGGGAGCTTTTGTGGTTGCAAAGCCTGCTTAGCCATAATAAAATAGGAAAATGCCCCATCTCTGAGAACAGTCTTTGGCATAAATATGGAGAAAAGCAATTACACAGGCTGCACCCTAGGACTAGTATTCAGTACATGGGGAATTAAAATAACTCAGCACTGGCAAACTAGACTGAATGGACTCTTGTGGTAGGAATTTGCTAGGGGGATGCAGACTAGTGTTGAAAATTCATTAAACTCAGCTTTCCTTAGGTAGAGCTGTCTCTAGATCCACAGGCACCCTTCCCACCCTGACTTGAATCAGGCTCACTGAGCCCATAGGGGCAAAATGCCAAGTGCAGGGACAAAAAGAACTATTGCCCATTTCCCTTAGGGTGAGCTTTGCAGCTGTTAAAAAAGTTCACAGCTAACAGAAATAAGGGCCGAATTTTGTCTAAATTCACACAAGCATTCATTTTGGAAATGCATTTATTTGCCTTTGTGAACAGTTGGCTTCCCCTTGGCTGTTTCTCTGGGCGTGCAGTCCAGGTTGATTAAAATTCTTCTTCGTTATTGCACACAGCAATCTACATCCTTCCCTCCATTGCTCTTCCTCTCACCCCCACTTCCTTCTTTTTAACGCTGGCCTGTTTGGTATTATTATTAAATGAAATGGAGAATGCAGGTAATTAGTATGTGGATATGACACTGAAGGAGGAGGCGTAAATGGGAAATTCAGAGGCAGCAAGCTGTGATAATTCTATTACAGGCTTTGCTTCCATGGGGCCTTTGGATTCCAAAGACATAATGAGACAGTAGGGGTCTGCGATTTCACCAACCGAGGGGCTCTCTACGATGTGCCAGGCTCGGTGAATTAGATTTGAGATCCATCATTTTATTAGCAACATTTTATCAGAGTAAATTAGTGCCCAGGCACCCAGTTCCCTGGGTTAAATCGATGGTTTCACCCGGAATGACTTTCCCATCCCTAATCAACAGTACTTTTCCACAGAGTTCTAATTTAGTTGAATAATATTGTGTTCCTGTTAACTTCTCCTTCCTCCACCTCCCTTTCTCCCAGTTGCATTAGACACAGGCGTAGTTTTTAATATAGAGGCAAATTTAAAGTAAACGAAGCCAACTAAATGTAAAATGCAGTGATTGCTGTTTTTCCTAACAGGAATATAGGCATAATTGCTACGTTTCCCCCACTGTGGCAAAGTCCCCAGTTAATACTGCAGCTTGAATAAACTGGAACCGAGGAGTGGAAAGTTCCCTAGAATTAGAGATACAAGATAAAGAAAAAAGAAGAAGAAGATGAGAATTTTTAGAGAATTTTATTAAGTCAACAAATACACTGGCTTAGCCAATCAGAATTTGTTAATTGCCCACAATGCACTCAGTGCTGTGTAAGTGTGTTCTTCCAGCTGAAGTAATATTTGGATTGGTTTGGGAGCACTTTGAAGTGAACTTTCCCCTTGGAGACTGTGGCTGTTATTCTGCCACAGTCTCCAAGGGGAAAGGAGGATTGGGAGAAAACTCATGCTTTTTCATTTCATCTACAGATCAGCACTTGCTCTACTGTCCCCCTGCTTAGCCCAAGGTTGTGTTTATAACAAGAATATAAGAGAAGCAGGACCAGGAATAGGGAATGGGAGCAGATGGAAAGACTGGAGGCAATTAGTTATAGGAAAGCAAAGGTATTCTCCAAGAAGGTTCAATAAGGCAGGAGACAGTAGGTGCGTAGAGAGGCAGTATTATCAGAATTTCTTGGTTTCTCAGGTCAGGGACCCCAGAGAAAACATGGCCCATTTGAAAGAGCAGGAGCTCAGGCTGAAGTTTTTGTTGTGTAAGTGTTATTATTGAATATAAGATACAATAAAATGCACACATTTTAAGGTGCCACTTGATAAATTTTTACAGAGTACATCTGTGACTTCACTATTCAGATTAAAATATGAACATTACTATACAGCAAATGAATCAATCATCAGAAGGAGGAAATAATCTACAGAATGGGAGAAGATATTTGTGCACTGTACATCCGACAAGGGCTTAATATCCAAAGTATAAAAAGAACTTGAAAAAATAGCAACAAGCAAGCATAAAACAAATAACCTTATTAAAAATGGGCAATAAACCTAAATAGGCATTTCTCAAAAGAAGGCTTAAAAATGGCTGATAGGTATATGGAAAAATGTTCAACATCCAAAATCATCAGGGAAATGCAAATCGAAATCACAATGAGATATCACCCCCTTCAGTAAGAACTGCTCTTGTAAAAATGACAAATGATAACGGGCTGGCAAGTATTTGGAGAAAAGGGAACCCTTGCACACTATTGGTGGGAATTCAAATTAGTGTGTCCATTATGGAAACCAGTATGAGACTTCTCTAATAATTAAAAGTATATCTAAAGGAAATGAAATCAGTACGTAGAAGACACATTTGCACTTCCATGTAGATTGCAGCACTCTTCACAATAGCCAAGGAATGGAACAACCTAAGTGTCAATCAACTAACAAGATGAGCGGATAAAGAAACTGTGGTATATATGCACAATGAATATATGCACAATGAAATTCAGCCATAAAACAGATGAAATCCTGTCATTCATGATAATGTGGATGGAATTGGGAATCGTTATGGTAAGAAAATTAAGCCAAGAAACACAAGTACTGTATTTTCTCACTCATAGGTGGAATCTAAAAAAGTTGATCTGATAGATATCAGGAGTAGACTGGTGGTCACCAGAGGCTGGAGAGAGTAGGGGAGATGGAGAGGTGGAAAAGGTTGATCAATGGGTACTCAGTTATAATTAGGTAGGAGTAAAAAGTTTTGGTATGTTACTGCACTGCAGATTGACTATAGGTGACAGTTATGTATTATGTATTTTTAAAAGCTGCAAGAAAGAATTTTGAATGTTTTTGACATAAAGAACTGATAAATGTTTGATGAGATAGATATTTTTAACTTGATTAAAACATTACATAATGTATACATTTATCAAAATATCACATTATTCTAAGTATGTACAATTTAGTTTTTAGGTATCAGTTAAAAATAAATTTAAAGTTTAATGATTACACTTTAAATTTTAGTAATTTTAATTTAAGTTAAAATTTTAAATGTAATAGATGAATTTAAAAAATTAAAATTAAAATTTTAGTTTATATTAAAATTCAATAGTTTTAAAAAATGCTTACAATAACCCTTAGTGTCTTGCATTGTTTATATGAAGAAACTGAAGCTCAGCGAGTTAAATAACTTACATAAGATAACATAGCCAGAGAGTGTCAGAATTGAGACTTGAACCCAGTGGTCCAAGATCTCGCCACTCTATGGCATGTCTACATTATGAACCCTGCATAAAAGGAACTAGGTATGATAAAGAAAACCTTGTGACTGATAGTTTAGCTTGGAATTATTATATAATATAAACAAAGAGACAAAATCATCCCTAGACTACAGAAAACTATTTTGGATGATGGAATAGACTTGACATATATGTGTGCAATATTGGGATACCAGTTGATTGCCCTAGGGAGATACATGCAATTCCAGAATAGGATGGTGCCCTTCAGCCTTCAAAATATCCAGGCCCTCTTACAGTCATAGAAACTCTATTTTTAACAAGTACTTGTAATCATGTGTTCTATGCCTATCCCGCTACCACACTGTCTACCATGAATTAATAGTTTTGTGTCAACCTATATCAACGTGTATATAAATATAAATATAAAATTACATATTCTCATTACTAGCACTTCAGAAGCCTTGTTGTGCCACCTGTCTCTATTTTATGTATTCTTTTCTGTTTAGCTTCTTTTGTTGTCTCTGAGACTCATCTACTTCTTGCACATACCAGTGGTTCCTTTTCCAATGTTTTCTGACATCCCACTGCAATTCTTTTATCTGCTTTTGGTGAACATTTGAATGTTGTTTCTAGTTTCAATTATATCAAATAATGCTACTATGGAAATTGCTGGTATATATGTAGGCATACACCAAAATCTTCGCATTTTGTCTATTTCCTTTTCCTCACTTCCCCCCACCATTTCTTCTTGTTCTTTGTTGTTGCTATTTTCTTATTAAAATTAATGAGTTCTCCAATAGAGTGTTGAATACATTGACTCATAAGTGAAATCCTTGTCTTGTTTTTGATCTCAATATTTCAAGGCTAGCCTCACCATTACTAGTGTCTCTTCAAATACTTCTGATTATTGTCTTTGCTCTTTTCACAATTCCATTTCCATTTATGTCTGACTTTTTCACTATGTCTCATATTTGTTACCCTATCTTCTCTACATTTTATCCTATTTGTCTCTGTGGGTCAACCAGGTCTATTTTTCCAGCCAATTAATCCTCTTTTTTTTTTTAACTTCTGGCTAGCCTGTTGTCTAATTCATCTATTTCATTCTTAACTTCAGTTATTTTATTTTTTATCTCTAGGATTTCCATTTGATGTTTTAAATGTAATCCAATTCTCTGTGGAATTTTTCATCTATTCATCTAGTCTCCTAAGTATCATGGTTACTTTAATACTTATTGATGATAACTCTGAATCACTATGAGTTTCTTTTTCTTTCTTTTTTTCAAAATTTTTTTCTTGTAATTTGTTCATTTGGTACTGTTTCCTGGCATGACAGCTGATGTGTTGAGGAAACACCTGATGTAGGTATAAAAATTTGTAGACAGCTGGGAATGTAGCTCAACAGTAGAGTACTTACCTACCATATGCAAGGCCCTGAGTTCAGTCCCCAACACATAAAAAAATGTAGAGGACTTGGATAATATTATTTCCTCCAGAGCGTGTTTTTTTTTTCCTAGAAGGTAATTAAAGTACAGTTAGACCACTTGGGCCTAGTTAGATGTGTCTATTTCAGGCTTTCCCTTGGTCCCAAAGGGCGAGTTTTTAGTGGTTCCACCAAAAACCTGGAGGTATTTTTCAGTGTCCTTCTATATGATAAGTTCTTTATTTTGATGATTTTACCTCTCAAGCACTATGAGTGAGACAAGAAAATATCTACTTACTTTTTTAGCGTCTTTATCTTGCCAGATTACATTCTTCCAGTCATGAGTGACACCTGAAAGTAGAAATCTTCAGGTGACATTGTATACAGACTTTTGAGCTTACTTCTCAGGACTTCTATTCAGAGGCTGGTGCCTCAAGTCCTGGTTGCCTTGACAGTTCCTGAATTCCAGTGTTTGCTTTCCCAGCCCTGTAAGGCTGCCCAACTCTGGACCACTTTTCTCATCTTAGCTTCTATGTCTTGCTGTGATATTGGCGTAAGTCCTTAGGAGAAAAATAACAGCCTATTTTGGATTCATCTCAATGTTTCGATGTCTTGGTTAATCTCCATTTCTTTTATTTAGCTGTTTTGAATTTCACCCAGCTTTTGTGATTATTTTGGAAAGAATATTTTATACGCTACCAGGTACTCCATTCTAGCCAGAAATAGAAATTTGGGATAGAGATTTCTTTCTTTAATTCATTACCTTGGACACTGGGTAACTTGCCAAACTTCATGAATCTGAATTTGTTCATTTCTGAAGTGGATTCAATATAAATTGCCTAGTTCTTAGGAAGAATACATAAGAAATACACATAAAAGTGTTGGTGCAGTTCTTGGCATTTGGTAAACCAAATATTTTCATATTACTTTTACTAATAACAGCATTAGTATATTAAATATTATATTTCATCTCACATACTTGGTCCATACAAGGTTGAAAGAATGTTCAAGGGGGTTTATATGAGTACTTCTTATGTAAGGATTAGATGATGGAGATTCAAGATGAAGTGAGACATAGTCCACTTGAGAACTGGGAAGGGACTATAATTAAAATTACAGGTGTGTACCCAGTACTTGGGAGGCTGAGAGAGGAAGATTGCAGATTCAAGACCAGCCTCTGCAACTTAGCGAGACTCTCAGCAACCTAGTGATACCTTGTTTTGAAGTAAAAAAAATAGGGATGGGGGGTTAGTTCAGAGGTAGAATGCCTCTGTGTTCAATCCTCAATACCATACACGCACACAAAAAAAATCCAATGGGAATCATATATCCCAAGCAGCATAATAATAAAGAAGGCAGAAAGAATAGCAGGGACTGCCAGGTCAAAAATAAAGGGAGTAATGCTGGCACCTACAGAGTGTCTTGATCTGCTTGTGCTGCTTTAACAAAATGTGTTTGACTGAGTAATTTGCATATAACAGACTCTATTTCTCACAGCCTGGAGGCTGGGAACTTCTAGATCAAGGCACCAGCACATTTGGTGTCTGGCAAGGATTTGTGCCTTACAGATGGCACCTCTGGCTGCATCCTTGTTCAGCAGAGGGGCAAGACTGCTCCCTTCAACCTCTTTTATAAGGCGCTAATCTCATTCATAAGGGCAGAACCCTCGTGGCTTAATCACTTCCAAAGGCTGCATTTGACAATACCAACACGATGGAGATTAGGGTTCAATTAGGTAAGTTTGGAGGGGCATGTTCAGATCATACATAGTACAGACATAGTGAATAACAGAAACTTTTAGATCTCTGGACTGTTCTATATCACTTCTTGCGTATGGCAGATTGTGGTCCCTGAGGTATTAAGCGTAGAGGAAAACTAGAAGTCTAAGATGAACAATAAAAGAAGTACACGTGAAGCCTAAATGAGCCTTGATGGGGAAATCCACTTCCTACTGATCTGTTATCAGTGTATATAAATAGTGGAACTGACCTTTTTGATCTATCTTATTTATAGTTTTTTGAACATGATCATGATGAATCAATGACTCAATCAACACAAATTCATTGAGTTTATACTCTATGTTAGACATCCATATTTAGAAATACTTAGATTAAAATCCCAGTTCTCCATTCACAAGACATATGAGACACAACCAGTCATTTTAAGTCTTTGTACCACATCTTCCTAATATATAAAAGGGAGACAACAATAATATTTATTTTGTGGTGTTTTTCTGAAAAGCAAATGTCATATAAAGTGCTTAGCCTTGTGCCTGGAACATAATAAACATGCATTATGATATATTTTAGTTATCTATAGCTGTATAACAAAGTTATTGAACAATGACATATATCATCTTACAGTTGCTGTGGGTCAGGGTTTCAGAAGTGATTAGCCATATGGTTCTTGCTGAGTCCCTCGCGAGGCTGTGGTGAGGTGGGTGGCCACGGCTGCTGTCCTTGGAGGCTCCACCAGGAGGATCTGTTTCCAAACTCACTCAAGTGACTGTTGGCAGGACTTGGGTCCCCATCACTGGGGCTTCTCCTCAGTGCTGCCTCATGGGCTGGCAATTGGCTTTCCCCAGAGCAACACAGTCCAAGAGAAAGTAGAGAGAGAACAAGCCTGAGACAGATGACATGGTTTCCAGATAACCCCATGCTACCCTGCTGCTCTATTCACTGGAAGTGAGTTAAAAAGCATAGCCCAGACTGGGCATGGTAGCACACACCTGCAATTCCAGTACTTGGGAGGCTGAGACAGAAGGATCACTGATTTGAGACTAGCCTCGGTAACTTAGCAAGGCCCTCAGCAACTTAGTGAGACCCTGTTTCACAATAAAAAATAAAATAGGACTGGAAGTATAGCTCAGAGGTAGAATGCTTCTGGGTTTAATCCCCAGTATCACAAAACAAAAACAAGGGCAGCCCATACTCAGAGGAAGGGCATTACACAACAGTGTGAATTTCAGGAGGCAGCTATCAATTGGGCCACTTTGAGACTGACAACTATACTGTTAAAGATTGTAACATTTCTGGTCAGCTAAGTGTTGGCAATAAGAAATCCCAGTCTAGAGATTTCTTTTCATTGTAATTAGGCAAGGGTGGCAAAATCTTGTGTGATACGAAGTGTCCAAAGCAGGAGCTTATATTGGATTGTCAGATGGCTTCTTTGTCCCATGTTCCCTGGGGTGGGGAGCCCCAGTAGGTTGGAGGGTACGGAGTGGCCCACAGCAGCTGGTGATAGCATGCATGTGAGCCATTCTTGTCAGATCGGAGAAACTCAGTTCCTCCTTCTACTATAACCTCTGCCTAGTAGGGGAGATTATACTGGGGTGTGTGATGGTTAGATGCAAAAGCTGCAGATCCAGGCTGATCAGTTTTAAATTCTAGCTCTACCACTTACCAGCCAGGTATCATTGGAAAAGTAACCTAGCCTTATTGTATCTCAGTATCCTCAACTGTAAAATGGGAACAAAAATAACACATACTTACTTCTTCTTAAGGAAGAAATTACATTAGCAGGTCATACACTTTCTTTCGTGAGCATGTTAACAAATATTATTTCTGAGTTCTTGGACTAAACCCAGTCACACAAGCCTCATCTTTCTACAGGGAGAAAGTGGGCATCTTTGAGGAGGCACCACTGCCTCTGACTTTCTGAGATTCAACAGCTCTGGGGAAATCCATTTTCCCAGATATTAAAAGTGCCTGCAAAATACTAGCCATTCAAAAAATACTGGTTGCTTCCCCATTTCTTCCTTTGCTCCCGTTTACAATTAAGCAGACTTGAAAAGACAGCTCTACGTAAGTATAAATGTCAATAGAAAGTAACACCTGGGGAATGAAATGCTCAGGTGGAACACATTCTAAGGTCCCAGAGGAGGAAACGAGTTTAGGGTGAGGCACTCCAGAAAGTGATGGGCAAGGGAATGGACTCTGTGGAACCAGCTAGAATACATAGTGTAAAGTTGGGTTCCATGTTCTCTCAATTTCCTGTCAGTCTCAGGTAAAATTGGCCTTTTTGCTTTAAATATTAAATATTATAATAGTACCACTTAGCCACTTATTAGTTTTGGTTTCTTGTTGGTTAGTTTTCATTTTATTTTATTTTTTGGTACTGGGGATTGAACTCAGGGCCATTCTACCTCTGAGCTACATACCCAGCTGTGTGTGTGTGCACGCATGCTACCAGGGATTGAACTTGAATACAGGGACATTGTACCTCTGGGATACACCCCCAACCATTTTTTATTTTTTGTTTTGAAACAGAGTCTTTCTAAGTTGCTGAGGCTGGTCTCGAACCTGTGATCCTCCTGTCTCAGCCTCCCAAGTACTGGAATTAGAGACATGTGCTACAATGCCCAGCTTCCTGTTGGTTAAAATGATGTTAGCTAGACATATTTTCTCCCAGGCTGCTGATCTGAAATTCAGTAACATTTACATCTTCACAGAGCTTTCATCTCCTCAGAGGCAAGTTCTTGACAAATAAAAGGAAATTCGCCCCTTTAATGATCATATGCATTAACAAGGAAGGAAAATTATTCATTGCAGCAGTAACCCTATTACACTTTCATAAGAAATAATTCTGCTTTGAAAATAGGCAACCTGCTACGTTAGATGAGAGAATATGTTGAATATGTAAGTGTATTTTACAATTATGGCACTTAAAGAGTTTGATACCATTGGAATATTAATTTTTTCCTTAATTTATTAAGCAATGAATAAGAGAAAATCAGAAATCAGGAAAAAAATCTCTTTTCGAGAAAAATTATGGCAGAGTAGAAAAGAATAGCTTTTCATTTCTGAAATTAAAAAAATTGAAAGGGACAATATAATTGAAGGCCTTAGCCCAATAATTAAGGCTATTAGCTAGATAAAGTCTAATAAATTAGAGAACTTAATTATAATTTGTAATGTTCTAAAAGATTCAGAATACCTGTTTTTTGTGGGCTTTTTTGTGTTGGTTTTAATTGAGTTGTTGTGTCTTCAAGGTGATGCAAAAACCGTTAATTATATATTTATTTCTAATGTGTTTTTCCAAAACTGTGTTAAGATAGTGGAAGATAGGTATTAATCACAAGCAGTTGGAAAAGGGATATAATTTCTTTTTTCTTTTTACAGCAATTGCCAGTGTAATCTTAGTTGTTTTCAGTAACAACTTTTTAATGGCTGAAACGTGAGGTAGTTTTTAATTTTGGGCGATGCTTTCTATTGCAATGGAAATTCACTGTTCTCCTGGTAGATAATGGGCAAGCGCTAGGAGTAATTGAGTAATCTAGGCTTGAAACAAATGACTTATGAATAATCAGAAAAAGGTTTCATTCTTTCTCAAGCCCCATTGTTTAACTGCAACACATCACAGCCAAAAAAAATCAAATATTTTCTCACTTTTCAAATTGGCTTGATTTTTATCTGATGATGAAGAAAAAAATTCCCAGCTTAAGAATGATATGTTGCCAGGTGTTATGGTGCACCCCTGTAATCCCAGTGCTTGGGAGACTGAGACAGGAGGATTGCATGTTTTTTTTTTTTTTTTTGTGGTACCGGGGATTGAACCCAGGGGCGTCTACCTCCGCGCTACACCCCTGACCCTATTTTTTTATGCTTTATTTTTGAAACCGGGTCTCACGAAGTTGCGGAGGGCCTCACTAGGTAGAGACAGAGAGAGAGAGAGACAGAGACAGGGAGAGAGAGAGAGAGAGAGAGAGCTGAGGCTGGCCGCGAACCCGGATCCTCCGGTCTCCGCCTCTCAAAGTCCTGGGATTACAAGCGTGCACCACCACGCCCGGCTGGAGGATTGCATGTTTGAGGCCAGCATGTGTAACCTAGCAATACCCTGCTTCAAAATAAAAAAATAAAAAGGTCTGGGGGTGTATCTTAGAGGTAGAACACCCCTGGTTTCAATACCCCTCAATAACACACACACACACAGAATGGTATGTTGCATTGACCTCCGAGTGGCTTTCTTACTAGAACCTGGCAATAAATTTTTATCATTTAGTTTAAAATGCTCATCAAATTTTCTTTTTTATTTTTTTGCGGTACCGGGGATTGAACCCAGGGGCATTCTAACTCCGAGCTATATCCCCAGCCCTATTTTTTTTTCCGGTACCAGGGATTGAACCCAGGGGCATTTTACCTCCGAGCTACACCCCCAGCCCTATTATTTTATTCTATCCTTTATTTTGAAACAGGGTCTCACTAAGTTGTGGAGGCCTCACTAAGTAGCTGAGGCTGGCCGCGAACCCGGATACTCCGGTCTCAGCCTCCCAAGTACTGGGATTACAAGCGTGCGCCACCACGCACGCACGGCTATCAAATTTTCTCTCAAAGGAAGTTTCTGATTTCAAAAGAAAGACTAAAGATTTTGGCCTCTTTTTTGGCTTTTGTATTTTGACTTCAAGCTCCACTGTTTTTTTGGGTTTATATAACCTTGATTCATTGTATGCATTTTCTATTGTAGCCATAATAAATTCACTACAAACCTAGTGGCTTAAAACAGCACCCACTTATCTCCCAGCATGGCTTGGCTGGCTTTTCTGCCTATGGGCTGCTGAGGCCTAAAGCATGATGTGGGCAGAGCCATGCTCTTGACGAGAGGCTCTGAGGAAGATCTGTGTCAAAGCTCACTCAGAATGTTCTTGGAATTTAGTTCCTTCTCACGATTTCCATGATGGTCCCCTTTATCTCTAAACCAGCACCAGTGAGTCGAGTCCTTTTCATGCTTTAAATCTCTGGTTTCCTCTTCTGTCAGATGTCTCTACCCTTAAGATCTTATGTAATAGCATTGGGCCCAACTACATAATCCAGGATAATCTCTCTATGTTAAGGCCAACCAATTAGCAAACTTAATTACATTCACAAAATTCCTCCCACCACATCACAACATGCCATGCCATGCCATGACATAACCACAGGGGTCACACCAAATGATGAAGTTCATGGGGGCCAAATTTCTGCCTATTGCACTCACCTTGAGATATGGAAAAATTCAAAAGCAATAATAGAATTCAATTTATAGATCTGAATGAATGAGATAAGAATTTTTGGGGGGCTGGGGATTGAACCCGGGGCATTCTACCTTTGAGCTATACCCTCCAAACTTTTATTTATTTATATTTTATTTTGAAGCAGGGTCTCACTAAGTTGCTGAGGCTGGCCTTGAACCTGTGATCCTTCTGTCTCAGCCTCCTAAGTACTGGGATTACCCATGCTCTAGTGTTTCTTCTTTTGAATTCTGACCCAAAACTAATCCTTCAGGTTATAGTTTTGAGTGAATGTTTATTCCTGAACCAATAATTCTCTCTAGGAGATGGAATATGATGTAGGCTTAAACTAGTTATTCCCTGATTAAAACTTGTAAATTGGCATTCTGGGTAAAAATTTCAAAGTAAATCCAAATGATAGGTTTGCTTTTCCTAAAATGGGTGTATAAAACCTAATAACAACGGAGAAGAGGAAACAATGAGCCATCAGCAAACAAAGGCTATCAACATTCCTTCTCCATGTAATAAATTTCAAAAGGTATCAGTCATGGAAAGAAATAAAAGTATAAGAAACTTAACACTGATTGTAACTCAGCTTTCACCCCCATTCCCACCTTATGAACATAGCAGTAGTGAAGAAAGAAGGTAATTTTTTTGTGGTACTGGGGATTGAATCCAGGGCCATTCTACTTCTGAGTTACAACCCCAGCCCTTCTTTATTCTTTGTTTGGAAACAGGGTCCTGCTAGGTTGCTGAGAGTCTTGCTGCATTGCTGAGGCTGACTTCAAACCTGAGATCCTCCTGTCTCAGCCTTCCCAAGTACTGGGATTACAGACATGAACCATCATACCCAGTTGGAAAGAAGGCAAATTGAGAAAACATTTGAAAAATTATCTTCCCGAGTCCTGATCCTTTTGAGAGGAGAAACTGAGTCAAATAGTAACAGTTTTCTAGGTGGAGGTCCCCAGACAGTGAGGATCAGGGTGGTGGGGAGGGGAACGGAAATAAGACAAGATAGATGAAGATTCACACACTGCTGCAAAGTCATGACATTCAACAAGAGATTTGTCCCCTGAAGGACTGCAAGGGTGTTCATCTTGGCCCAGTCCTGCCACTGATAGTAACCTGCTGTGAGTCTTAGACATTGTGACATGCTAACTAGTGTGGGGATGGGTCACAGCACATTGTTCTGGTGTTCTTGTGCTTACCTTCCATTTTTTCTCTCCCCCATTCCAAGGGCTTGTATGTCAAAAGAAAATGTTAATGCTTTATTTGATTCTTGCTTTAGGTTATGGGTTCAAAAAATAACAATTGACTCAAAGCACAAGTATAAAAAAATGAATCCTCAAATATAACTTTGAAACTGGGCATGGTGGTGCACGCCTGTGATTCCAGTACTTGGGAGGCTGGGACAGAAGGATTGCAGGTTCGAGGTCAGCCTCAGCAACTTAGTGAGGCCCTCAGCAACTTAGAAAGACCCTATTTACAAAAAAAAAATAAAGTAGGGCTGGGGGTATAGCTCAGGGGTAGAGCACCCCTGGGTTCAATACCCAGTACCAATATATATAATTTATAATTTTGAGTGAATATATTTATTCTGGTTAGGGGGATAGAATATGCTGTAGTCATAAGCTAAGCAAGGAGAAGACTGATTCAACCTAAGCCACCTGGCTGGACAACCCAAGGTGCTGTAGCAATGGGCAGTGGAAACTGGCATGGCAATTTACAGATATCTTCTAACAATTTGCAAATAACTTCATAAAAATATACACTGTTCCCTCATCCCAGCACAGTCATCGTTTCTGTGTCTTTTCCACTTGGGAAAGTGTTTTACCATAGTTGTAAATATAATGTGTTTATCATTTTATGTCATATACTTTCATTTTATATTATACCCCTGATAAATTTTAGTAACTACATAATATTGCATTGAGAATAATATATCATCATTTTCTTAACTAATCCCTTATTATTGAAGACTTAGGTTCTCCCTCCCCATCGTCATCTTGTTCTGTTTATTTTGGTTTATTTATTTGCTATTATATGTGCTGCAATGGAAATGTACCTACGTATTATTCCAAGGTTTCATCTAAATGTACTATGTCTTGTTTATCTCAATACAGTGACAAATTAAGAGATAGAATTTGCATACGTTATGAATTTGACTCTTTTATTGACTTCAGTATCTTTTCCTATCTGCAATTTATTTAGTCAATCCAATTCAACGCGTAATGTTGTGAGGATATGAGGAAATGCTGTGGCCTCCTCTAAAAGCTTAGAGATAAGGGAACTTAAATTAACTTATTACAATTTGTTGACATCTATAGGAATAATTCACTCAGATATTTCTTGATGCCCAGTATATGACAAACATAATTTTAAGCCCTGGGAACTCAATGATAGACAAAACAGACATAGTCCTTGCTTCCACGGAGGGATATGATTAGCCATCTGTGCAAGTAATTAAAGAGATTATTTACCAATGATTGAGTCTAGCATTTGAGACAACTCTAAACACCAACCAAGATGAGCTGGCTATAATGTTAGGGAGTAGGGATATAAATAAATAAGTTAAAAGTTAGCAACCCAATTGATTATATTACATCCAGTTTGAGTATGAACTATATAAAACATACCATTGAGATGCCCAAAAGGATAAAAGTGTTCTGTGTCCATTCCCTGGTTGTGCAGGGAGGAGAACTTGCTGCTCCATGGATTCATACAGTCTGGTCCTAATAAAAGAGAAAGCTGTATTTGGATCATGGAAGCCTTGCATTTTGTTCTGACTTCACACTACAGATATTTCCACAATAGATTGCCTTTCTGTGGTCTGACCACAGCACTGATGTTGGGTGTATCTTTCAGACACAGCAGAACCACCTGAGGATACCTAAAAATAGACACTCCCTGAGCATCCGCTGCCTCCTGTTACAGCAGAATCTTTCAGGAAGGCTGTGTCAGCCACGTAAGTTTGAAAAACTTCCTTATATCATTCTTTTTGAAACTGTGAGTCAGATCTATTAAGTAGTTATTGAATTCAATTAAGTGGCTTGTGACTAACACATTTTAAAAAAATGAAACAGAGTAGAAAATACCAGTATGTTTCACATCAACAGTGAGGCACTATGGCAAGTCATGTGCAAACCTTTCACCTCAACCTTATGGTTTTTCCCCTTGTGTTCCGATTATAACATTTGTCATTCCAGTCAACCAAGTAGTTAATTAAAAACCCTCAAGCCAGTTTTGCGAATGATTTATTAACTAGTAGATCATTCATTTTCAAAACAGGCTGTGCATGGGTATCAACTAGAATGCTTCCTAAAAATTCAGAATTCTTGTATCTGCTCTTGGATATTCTGATTTAGTCATTTTTAGGGGGAACTCTGTTTTCAGTGAGAAGTCTGTTTTCAGCAAGGACCCTAAATGACCTAGATGTCACCAACCAGATTGTTCTTGAGTTTAGGAACCAAGAATGGGTGATAAACTCATCAGAGAAGGAGCTCTTTCATCTACTCATATGAAACATTTGGACATTTGCACTATCAGTCGTAGGTGTTCTGAGTATACCAACCAAACCAACGGATGGTACCTGGCAGAGTATAGGACATTTCTCAAGGGACACAGACCATAACTCCATACTGAGGAGAGAAAGAGAGATGGTATTCCTCCCTAGGGTGACAGGATGTGAGACTGATTTTCTCAGGACACAACAAAGTTAGCACTGTGTGGTTTCTCATATTTATAAGAAGCAATCTGGGAATTTATCAAAATATGCAAGCTCCCAAGGGGGACACCTAGGGTAGGAATATCTCCAAAGATAAGCTAAGTGGAACTGACACCTAAGAGGAATTCCCATTAGTTAAAAAGAATTTTTTTTACTGATGTGATCAAGTTTCCATAGGAACCATATTTGATTGCATAATGCTATACATTTTTAATGAAAATCAGAGCTAACTCAAGATCAGTTTGGTTCATGGTTCTTTCATAACAATAGCACCTTAAAATAAACGAGCAGCTTCAGCAACTTAACAAGACCCTATTTCAAAATAAAAACAAACTGAGCATGGTAGAGCACACCTATAATCCCAGTACTTGTGAGGTCAAGATAGGAGGATCGCAGGTTAGAAGCCAGTCTCAGTAACTTAGAAAGACCCTCAGCAACTTAGCAAGACACTGTTTCAAAATAATAAAGATAGGGCTGAGGGTGTAGCTCAGATGTAGAATGCCCCTGGATTTAATCCCCAATACCAAACAAACAAACAACCAAAACAAACAACAGCACAAAAAAACCCTAACAAATTATCTAATTATAGATACTTGTTTAAAGTATCTGTTAAAATTTTTAATAAAACTCCATACTTAAAAATTACTTTTGGTTTTGGAGTTTTAAGCTGGAATATAGAAGTGAGCTTTGTTCATTTGAATGTTTTTCTCTAATAATCTAGATTCTGCTGTATATAATCCTTCAAAGAGGTGTGATACCTAAAATACTTCCCAGCCTTGTGCTGAGACTTGATATTAACACATTTTTGGTGGATTGTGGAAAAGTTCTGGGGCTCACAGTAGGGTTGGCGTGGGTGAAATAGAGGAGGAAGAAAGAAAATTCAAACAGCAGATATTTTCCAAATGGTATAAAACTATTTCAGCATTTTAACACATAAGCATCCACTGTGTACTATCTGACTTCCAGCCCTACATCAAGGAACTTTTGAGCTTTAATTTCAGGTTGAAGTTGTTCTCATGAGACAGCGATTAGATGTTGCTAGAAAGGATGTAGGTGCTGTCTAGAATGAGAACATACAGAAAGGCACAAGATTAAAAAGGTGATTTTTCCAGTGAAACAAGGAGCAGGGTTGCACAAAACAAATGATGATCTCTGTTCATTAGAACATCATTGATACATGCATAGAAACATACACAGTTTCATGAGTTTGCACATATTTAAATATGTAAATATACTGATACCCAGGCACAGAGTTAGAGGAGTCAACCAATTGAGCAATACTGGTTCCTTTCTTTTGCAGTCCTTCCCTTCTGCCTTACAAACTGTACAATTCATGAATTATAGATGTTTAAAACTATGCCCAATCCCGACCCACAGACCACCAAATGATCACTCTCTGAAACTTAGTGAAAGCCAGGCATGGTGGTACACACCTCTAATCCCAGTACTTTGGAGGCTGACACAGGAGGATCTCAGGTTCAAGGCCAGTGTATGGTATCTTAGTGAGACCCTGTTTCAATACAAAAAGGGCTGGCGGTGTAGATCAGAGGTACAACATTCCTGGGTTCAATTCCCAGTACCCCTATACACAAAATAAATAAAATAAAACCTACAGAAAAAAATTTACCTTTCAAGAAGTTTATTTCAGTTCTTAGGCAAAATCTGTTCTCATTCACAATCTCCGAGAGTGGAGAGCAAGATGAGTGAATGGTTGGGTACCTGTAATTACAGATATAAGAAAGAATATTCCAAGAATTGGTGAATATTTTGCCTTTGGCCTTTCTAAGCACATACAGAGATAAAATATGTGTGATAAATGTGCAAGGCTCCCTTCGCCAGTCCAACGAAGAGGCAGGTCCCAGATTCCCTTTGAGTGTCTCACTGTCAGCCATACCTTGTCACCTGAGATTTTCACAGGACACATTAATTTGCATCAATTGTAGGCTTTGGGGGCCTCTATAAATACCTACATAGCATATGAAAGATATCAAATAATTTTGATTTGTAAATTTTATAATAGGAAGTGGGCTCTCAATTTCTTTAAGGTAAGCATGCATTCATGGGGATGGGCAGGCAAATTTTATTTTGGTGTAGAAAATAAATGTGCACAATCCTAGTGTTGTCAGCTTCTGGGGTAGATGAAAGTAAGGAGGAGCAACGTGGGGTCATTAGTACTTGCCGTAGGGTAGAAGGACAGCAGAATATAAACCTCACGGGTTAACTGAAAGCTGGCCCTGCATGGGCTTGTATGCACTGTATGTTCAGTCGATTAGAACTCTACATTTCTTTAGACACCTAAACAAAGTTAACTGACATAGAAAATGTTTTATTAATAACTTCAAAACATCTACCCATTAGTTCCTTCTTTAATATTCTCTTATTTCTTCTAATGTAAGTAATTAT
This sequence comes from Glis glis, assembly GCA_004027185.1. Taxonomy (NCBI): domain Eukaryota; kingdom Metazoa; phylum Chordata; class Mammalia; order Rodentia; family Gliridae; genus Glis; species Glis glis. The sequence goes on along the minus strand of PVJS01010564.1, from coordinate 26,180 downwards.
TTTTAAAAAATCCTGAAGATCCAAATTTAGGAATAAAAATATTTTTAAAAGGCATCTAAACTACTATTTTCCCTTATTATGCAAGATGATTGGATTTTCCCAAATTCACTTTACATGCCTGATGTTTTTGAATACCTACAATTCAATCTTGAGCTACCTGTTAGGACATTATTTCTGGATAAAAGACTTGAAATTGGATGTTACAGGTCACAGATCTGTATTTATATATCCATTTCATGCTTCAGAAAACTAGCTTTTTAAAATACTTGATTACCAAATGATGTTGTGTATAAAAGTATATCAATGTGAGCACTAGTGGTTGTTTCAATGCTGGGAGAAAAGAAAGAAATTGGATAGTCTAGAAATGAAACATAAAAAGCCAAGTCATTACCAATTGTTTAAAATGAATCCATTTACCTCTTTTAAACTACATTGTTAGCTTCACCAAAAAACGAACCATCTAGAATGTGAGCAGTATAATAGCCACGGGGAGAGTTGGTTTGCTTAATCCAAACTCTTAAATAAGTGATTTATAAAGTAATTGCTGCAGGGAGGGGACTACATTGATGTGTTGCTGGTGTCTGAGCAGAATACTGTGGAGAGCTTTTGTGAATGTGAGTCACAGAGCTAAAGTATATCTTCGGCAGAACAAAGGGACCACAGATACGAAAAGAATTGACCCAGACTGGGGAGACAACAGAAAACTAAAACAAAATGGCTTACTGATTTTAGTTCATGTTGAAAAATCTTTGGCTATGGCCATCTGCACCGCATGTATAATAAAACATCTTGGTTTTCCTGACAAAGTGCATTTTCTGCTTCTGGGAGCTGTGTTGGACAATTCACAGGTGTGTTAAAATGTAACCTGACGTAACCTCAGTCTTAAATTTGGTCAGATTTTTGCTGGCATGATCCTGAAAGCTTCTCCTGCCAAACTGTATTGGAAGAATGAAGTGACTTTAATGGGTGCTGAAGGAGGAAAGCAAACAAATACATATATGCAGTTGGTCCTTTTTATACACAGTTTCTGCAGGCTGAAAATATTCAGGAAAAATAATTGCGTCTCTACTAAACGTGTGTTTTTTCCTGTCATTATTCCCTATATAACACTGTGTAACAACTATTTACATAGCACTTACATTGTATTAGGTATTATAAGTAATCTAGATATGATTTAAAGTGTATGAGAAAATGTGTACAGGTTATATGCAAATACGATTCCATTTTATGTAATGGGCTTCAGAATCAGATGATTTTGTTACTCATGGGGGGTCCTGGAACCAACCCCCTGAGGATGGCAAGCGATGAATGTCTGTGTATAAAAATATCATAAACTGGCAAGCACCTCCATTTGCTCTGAAGTCCCTCTAGATTTTCATCACATATTATTGTGGAGAGCTAGAAAGTGGATTTCTTTGCTGTCATTTTGGGAGATTGGGTGAATGAGACCTATGGATTTAGAATCTCATGGAACAGAGGGGAAAATGCTCAAAAATGAGGAAAGAATAAAGAGATGCAAAGACTTGAAGAGGGTGTTTGGGGTGGATGTTTGTGTTTGAAAATAGAATGAAAGGCAAGCTCCAAAAGTCCATCTAATGTAGCTTCTGAACACATGACAAGAAATGGGTGCGTAGCCCTCTTTATTCCTGTTTCTTTATTTCTGAAGGTGAGATTGGATTTACTGTGTTGAATCATACCTCCCCAAAATTCAGATTCACTTAGGAACTTCATAATGTAGCCTTATTTGTAAATAAGAGTCTTTGCAGATGTAGCAAAACTAAGATACGATCATAATTTGATAGACCATAGTGGATTATCCAACAACTGGCATCCTTACCAGAAAGCAAAATTTAGGCATAGACACTTGAACATGTAAAGACACAGGCAGGGGCTGAGTGCTACATCTACAGGCCAAGGAGCACTAAGTAATGCCAGGAAGCACCACAGACTAAGCAAGAGGCATGGAATAAATCATTCTCCCTCACAGCTTCCACAGTAAACCAACCCTGTGGACATCTTGACTTAGGACTTCCAGCCTTTGAAACTGTAAGACAATTACTACTGCATTAAACCATTTAATTTGTGGTACTTAGTTACAGCAGTCCTGGGAAATTAGTAAACCAACCTAAAGAGTCTTATCTAATGAAAAACAGGAAATGGGCACAAAAAGAATATATTTTTAATTTCTATAATCTTTCCTGAGTGGCTAAGATTAAGATTCCCCAATATGAGCTGGACACAGTGGCACATGCCTGCAATACAAGTACTTGGGGGGCTGAGAAAAGAGGATCACGAGTCCGAGGCCAGCATATAGTAACTTAGTGAGGCCCTGTTTCGAAACAAAAACTAAAATGGCCTGGGGGTGTAGCTCAGAGGTAGAATTTTCCTGGGTTCAAATCCAAGTAACCCCCAAAATATTCCCCAATGTTTTGCAAAAATATTTGTGGAGAGAACCTTTGTGGGAATCCTAAAACACAAGAGAGATGATGCATGTGTTTGTAGTAACCATCTCAAAGATATGACAGGTAAGGCTGTGAAATTTATCAAGACAAACACAATTCTCTTATGTCTCTGTTACATGAGGATTAACATCTTACTCTCTGAATATTTTACTTCTCTGAGTATAATGTCACTAAGAAAGTCAAAAAGAAAGAGCTAAATCAAAGTTTAAAAAAATGAAGTATTTATGATAAGAGTATTCAGAAATTATCTTTTAAAATTGACTTTCCATTCCTACATGTTGGGATGGAAACATTGAAAAATCTTACTAATAATTCTTATTCACTTTGAAAAGAATCATTAGCTTTACTTCTATTCAGTGGAGAAAATATCTAGCAACACATTGCCTTTTAATATAAGTGATATAATAAAATAGCTAATTCATCAAATTAATGCTCTGACACTTTTGTGCATACTCTTAAATTTGGATGCATGGTAAATATCAGCATGTGTGTGTGTGCGTGCGTGCATATGTGCATGAGTGCAGGCATGCGTGTGTGTGTGTGTGTGTGTGTGTGTGTGTGTGTGTGTGTGTTGCTTTGTAATTAAGAAGATGCTTGGTCTTCACAACTACACTCAAGACCCTGTGTCAGAAATGGTGACACAGGACCCTGGACAGCTTCAAAAGGCTTGAGATGGTTCAATCGGTGAGGGCAGAATTTAGTTTAGGGGCACTAGGTAAAATCAAATGGAAAAAAAAATAGTTTTCAGGCAAAGACTAAATATACTTAACCACATTGATTTTGGAAGTAGAAATAAAGTAAATTAGGTTGGTTTGCTTGACATCAACTTCACAGGAATGATAAAGACGCGTCTGGAATGCTGCCATGCCTCCTGATGAGCCAAATCAAAGAGATTTACTCAGGCCCATTCATGGAGCCTCTGGGTCCTCAGTTTGTTTGGTCTGACAAAGCTAACAGGTCCCTGTGGCCCAGCCTCTAAATCTAACTCCAGATTGCAATTTAAATTTGTTCTCTAAATGTCATTGCCTTATATAGGATAAGTGATCTGGCCCTTCAAGATGAACCAATTCTGTACCAACAAACTAATTCAGATGGGTATGGCCCTGCACACTAAGTGCTATTTGTGTTTACCTTCAAGTAAATGAATCCAAAGGCCAGGCCATTCTTTTCTCTTCCTATCATTTTGGTATCTTATGGGGTTGGAGAAAAAGAAAAGAAATAAAAGAAAATTAACTGAAAAATCAAAATTTTGGTCATAGATATCTAAGTGTCTGGCTGTTGGTAATTTCTTCCTGCCCCATTGCCCACAAGAGGACATATGCATCTGAAATCCAAGGACCTGTGAGGACCTGCAAAGCTCAGAGGTCTTTGATTAAATTAATGATATAAGTTTAATAAGGGCTGAGAGAGAAAAGCAAACAAACACACATATACAGTTGGTTATCTGTATAGGAAGTTTCTGCAGACAGTATTCAGGAAAACTAACAGCATCTCTCCTAAATGTGTGTGTTTTTCTTGGCATCATTCTTTAAAACATCAACTCTTTCAAGAAGATATAAAAGAATACTGAATGCTGAGAAACAGAAGACAATTGATTTGGCTATGGAAAGGGCATGCCTTTGGCTAGAGCATGCATGTTATTCCTGGTGTCTGAAAGTACAGCAGAAAAGGGTAACCCGAAGTGACTTTTTTTTCAATAACAAATCTTGCATTTGAATCAAGGATGGCACGCAATGAATGTTCGTTAAAAAGTTCTACTTGTAAACCATTTCTGTTTCTAGTTTGACTTTGTGTTAGGCCTTGTTTTCATGTTGATATAACTTGAGGACATCTGAGTGGTTCCCTTTAGATCAAGCCACCTTCATCAAACACTTGGCGTGCTGGTCACTACTGATGCTGTTACTGGCATTGGGTAGAGTTCCAGGAGTTTTCAGCAAATTTCAAGTTTCTGTGTTTTTTTTTTTTTTTTGCAGAATATCAACTAGAACTCAGCAAAATCAATAAGTCTTAATGGCTAAACGAATACCTGCCTCACTTGATTTAGCGTTTCCACAAACAAATTTCCCAGTTGGTAAGAGTTGAGTGAGTCAATCAATGAATCAATGGATGAAGAACTTAACAGGATTTTAAGGATGTGTTTATTCCAAATGGATTTTGGAATGTATTAGAAGAAATGTTATAAAAGGCATAATAATAGATCTTTGGAAGTTTTCTGCCCTTAAAAATGAGAACAAGTCAGAATATTTCATGAGTATTCACCACATGAAATCATTAAGAGGAAGATAAGTTTAGTCTCAAAAGATTTAGTCTAATTAATTGGTGAAAGAGTCTTAAAAAGGAGATGTTTCAAGTAATTTATAAAATGTATATTGAGAAAATGTTCAAGAAGAGTAAGTGATACAAATTCAGAAAGTTGAAAACCAAATTTCACTGGGAATAATGAAATGTTTCAATATATAAGGTCTATTGAATACTTATAAAAATTCCTTTTGCCTGTCAAACTCAGTATAATTTTTCACTTGCCTAATTTAGGTAAGTTTAGCAGCATAAAATAATCCAAATGAAAATATAGAACATATAGAGAATATAGAACATATAGAAAATATAGAGTTATATTAGAACTATATAATATAGAAAATATAGAAAATATAGAACATATAGAAAATATAGAGTTATAGAGTTTAAAATAATTTAGAAATCTACCTAAGACATCTTTTCCAGTATTACTGTAGAGTAGGCACCTGGGTAGATATTTGTTTGAGACAAAACAATCCTGGATAAATATTAAAGATCTTTAATGAACTATGAGTTGTAGAACAAGGACTTTTCAGGTTAAAATTAATCAAGGACAAAAAACCAAAGTAATAAACAGACTGGCTTTCACACAAGGGCCTTTGCTGGGCCTGTAAACTTGGGCTGTATTGTGAAGGCCTTTCAGGGTTTGGGAAAAAGGACAACATTCATGGCCTACATAGATAGGAGATCTATATAAAATCTTTCTTCATCGGGTTTAAGGGTATATAAGGATGATCCAGAAATAATCTTCTCTGCCATACATAGGTGTGACTGCAAGAGAAATCAGCTATCTCAAAATATGGAACTGAGATGAAGGGGAAAATATCAATAATGACCCTTTGGAAACATCAGCTTGACTTCTTGTAATTTTGCAGTCTACATTTTATGTTATCTTGAGATACAAACATTTAAATTAAAATGTTTGCTAACATAAATTTTTCTCAGGCATTTGGCGGAAGCAAATGTAGGTATTAGAGGAATCCAGTTTTATTTTATGTCTCAAATGTTTCCCACAGTAATAACTAGCACACAAGGAAACAAAGTACCATGAGCAAGAACCAGCAGACAAAAACACCCTCTAAGACTTCAGTTTATGTGATTTTCCAGTCTTAAATACAAAATACCGATACTTACCATGTTTAAAGAAATAGAAGATAAGTTTCCAAGTATATGAGTGTTCAAATCTATTTGATAAAGAACTAAATCGAAATGCTATTTGAATGATACAATCTATTTGCTAAAAAACAAATAGAACTGCTAGAAATAAAAGCAATATATTAAAAATTTTAAATCAAGTGGTAGAAGTAACCATTATTGTAGAACTGAAAAAAGGTAACTGGAAAGTATTTGTAAGCTAAACAAAAGCATGTGTGATTTGACAAATGGAGATAAAGGCAAGAAACATATAACAAATATAACATGAAGGTCTGACACATGTTTTAATGGAGTTCCAGTGGGATAAAAAGAGGGTAGGAATGAGTAGAGGCAGTGGTTGAAAACACAATGGTAGAAATTCTTAAAAACTGATAAAATCTATTAACTCCTAACTTCAAGAAGCCCCTTCCTCCAAATCCAAAGCAGGTGAAATAAATTTTATACTGAACACCAAATATAAAGAGATGTTTTAAAAGGCAAGCACTGAGAAAAGAATGATTACCTTCAAACAAGAGTCCAAAATACACCCAACTTCTTACTAGTAACAAAGTAAAGCAAAAAAAAAAAAAAAAACCAAAAAAGAAATGCTGTGCCAAGAAAGTAATATCACTATAAAAACTGGCCAAAGATGTCATTCAGGAATGATAGTACAATAAAGAAATTTACCAAGAAAGAGGAACAGAGATAATTTTTTATCACCAGATTTCCACTAAAGGAAACCCCATAAGATGTAGTCGAGGCAGAAGGAAAGTGATGCAAGATAGAAAGTTGGAGTTTCAACAAGGAACAGAAAGCCCTGTATGGTGGTGTACGCCTGTAATCCCAGTACTTGGGAGGCTGAGGCAGGAGGACTGCAGTTTTGAGACCATCCTCAGCAACTTAGAGAGGCACTCAGCAACTCAGTGAGACCCTGTTTCAAAATAAAATAAAATAATAAAATAAAATAAAATAGGACTGGGGGTGTAGCTCACAGGTAGAATGTCCCTGGGTTCAATCCCCAGTACTACAAAAAAAAAAGGGACAGAATACAGAAAGCAAATATGTGTGCAACCCTGTATGAATATTTACTGTATTCTTTATGTTCCATAATAAGAACATAAATAATACATAAATATAATAAATAAAAATAAACATAAATAATAATGTCAACTCTAAGTGAATTAAAGATGTGAATGTAAAAGCCAAAGCTGTAAAGTTTTCCATAGTTACTATCAAAGGATATCTTTGTGATTACATGATAAAGAATTTTTAAAGGATAAAAACTACTATACAAAGAATTACTACATTAGAATAGATTAAAATTTAAAGTTTCAGAGCTTCTGTTTATCTAATGGTATTGCAGAGAAGAAACAACAACCGGAAGAGGGGGGAGGAAAGGCCACAAACTAAAAGATAGGTAACAGGAAAATGAGTATTCAGAATAGATAAGGAACTCCATACATCAATGGGAAAATGGTAAACTACCCACCAGAACAATGAGTAGAAGATTTTTTTGTGGTACTGGGGATTGATTTAAATAAGTATTTCATGAAAGAATAAATAAAAATGGTCAACAAACATAAGAAATAATCATCAACTTCATTAATAGTTAGGTAAGCACATATATGCCACCACACTGGTAAATTTAAAAGTGGATCATCCATATCAAGTGTTGGCCAGTGCGTGCAGTGGTGGAGACAAGTGGTGGAGACACCCACACTTTGTTGCTGTTAAGTATGAGCACAACCACTACAGAACCGTTTGCGATTATCTGATGAGGTTGAGTCTGTAAAGAAACCAACAATTCAAGGTGGTTATCCTCAGTTGTATTTCTTACACAAATTTTGAACATGAACACAGTCAAACATACACAAAAATGTTTATAGCCACTTTTTCAATAACCAAGAAAGAGGAAAGAATCTGAATGTCCATTATGCAGACTAGACACATAAATTGTGATGTATGTGAACAATAAAATACTATCTATGAGAATGAAACTAGCCATCGGCATCAACATTTAGTAAAAAAAAGTTCAGAATAGTCTCAACAAAATATTCTTTAACAATGCAAACTATGCATTGCTCTCTTTGTCTTGAAATTGTATCTTTATTCCACTGTCCCCACAATATATTATCCTAATATAAAGTGTATTTGTGCTCAGGATCTTCTACTAATCACCCTAACATGTTCCTCTGCAACTCAAGTGTGAATATACAAATGTCAATTTTAATGTATTACTACTATTGGTACATACATTTCTAAGTGTTATTTTCCCTTCTTGATTGAGTTATCTCTATAATTATAGTTAGAGCACAACTGACTAAATCAGTATAAATATACTTCAAGTTTTTCTGAAGGGAGAATGGGAAAAAAAGCAATAGAAAGGAAAACTCATCATGCTAACTCAATCTCAATCACATCCTTTTAGAAAAGAGTATATTTGGAGATTGTGCATCCTGAAGATGGGTCTTTTCAGACTCTCCTTGTCTGCCTTCCCCTTCTTTACATCTGAATTTGAAAACACTGGTATAGGATGATTATCAATTATCTACTTAAAAAATATACCAACATCCCCTCCCACCCTACCATACCAACCAGATCAGAATCTCTGAGGACAGGTCCCCGGCACCTGTAAGTTTTCAAAAACTCCCCAGGTTATTCTAATATGCAGTATCCACAGTTGAAGGTCCCTAGGGCTGGACCTGGTTTAGGGAATTCACTTTTTATTTTGGAGAGCAACAAGCTAGGGTTATTTTCAGGTTTCTGGGTGTTTTTTTTTTAGAAAAGAAAATGCAAAGTCACAAAAAAGAGTCTCATCTGATGGCTTAGATTTTATGTCTTCAGCAGGACTAAAAGTAAGAAACAACACAGGAAAGAAAAGTGATTGTCTCAGCTATTTCCAAAACTTAAAATAGCTGCAATCCAAAAATATAATTAGGGTCTTTTTATGAAATCTTTTTTTTTATTCCCATTTCCAGGGGTGTGAAGGTTAGAAAACAAACTCCACTGTAGCTTAGTCAAAGATCAAATAAGGTAATTCAGACATTAAATCAAGGCATTCCCTTTCTGATTAATTGCTTGCCAAAACACAGAACTTTCAGTTAACTGGTTTTTCCCCCTCATTAACTATTTTGCCTCCTGTTCTAGTTTATCCATTCAAGAAAAAATAAAAGGAAAGCTAAGCTTTACTAGAACAAAATTTGCTGCTTATTGAAATTTGCTCACAATATCTATCTCAGACTTTAAACGTAATAGTACTAATAGATTATGACATTGTACTTAGTATACACATTACTGGGGGCTTTCCTAGGAGTTGTGTGTATTGTAAGGTCATAATTGGTGGCAGATTCTAATTTTAAGACCCTCAGAATTTACAGAGGGAAATGCTTCTGTTACATTAAGCTGGGTTTCTCCAAATAGATTTGCTTCCATGATTCCGAGCATGCACCACCAGAGTGCACAGTGAATGTTGGGGTGGGAGACAATACGCATTACTCACTCTGACAATGCAAGCAGGACGATCAGGAAATTCCATATTTTGTAATAATATTATCAGGCATCCAGTGGAAGCTGTAAATTATGCTACTTAGCAAATCAACCCCATCAATGCAATTTTCTTTTTTGCCTGCTAAATGGTAAATAAAAATGGTTTGCTTTGGATCTGATTTAGTAATTACATTAAACATCATTCTGCCTATCTTTATATCTGTCCATATTTTAAAATCACTTTTCAATCATTTTAGGAGTACTTCACCCCTACTCTTAACTGTTCATCTAATTTATCTATGATATATATGATTTTCACCTTTCATTCTGTCTTTCCTTCTTTTAACTTGCTATCTAAACTTTCCACGTACATGAAGTCTTCATCTATGTAAACTATCTAAATTCTCCCACTCTCTCTCATTCCCTTCCCTCTTGTTCACATCATCTGTGTTTGGCTTAAGGATAACCAGCAATGCTATGTGGCTAGGAGTGCTAATTTTCTTATTTTGACATAGTTTATTTCCCTTCATCTCAAAATGAGAAGTATTCAAGATCTCATACATACTCACCCATCTCTTCACAATTCTACTTTACTATTAGACTATCAATAAAATTATAATTTTCTTATTGGAGGTCAGAATGTAGACATGGATATCAGAATACTCTGAATACTTTATAGCTTACCTTGGATGGGCCTTTATTTCACCCTTTATTTTATTCTTTATTTCTCCCATGCTAAGAGACAGACATCCAGAAAAGGCTTAGTTTCGTAGGTGATGTAAGGAAGGTATGTGAAAGTGTCCTGTTATCATGATATAATCTGCTGTGCTTACCACAGCACGTGACATTTCTACTATGACCATCCCATCCCCATGAGGAGAATTAAACTCATATTCCTAGTCTTGGAGGACAGATACTTTGGAAGAGTCTACTCTTCGTACCTAAGTCTGATATTATCAACAAGCTTTGAAGTTTCTTTTTTGAAGCATCTATAACAAGTAATTCATACTCTTTAGCTAAGCCGCTGCCTTACTAATTCAGTTTTGTACATGGACTTGCCTGATTCTGCTCTAATAGTTCTTATTTCATGAACCCTTTTCTCACCTGAGGGATTCTTGAGCAACTTACCTCCTCCCTGGCCCCTCTCCTGGAGTTCAGGAGTTAGAGGGAGGGAAACTGTGACCTGTTTACAGAGTCAACAACTCTATACCTGGCTGGAGGAGGGAAGGACGGTAGATACAGTGCAGGAGAGGAGGTACCAACCATAACCTCTCTTGACAAGGGAGGAGAAGGAGAAAAAGAGAAAAATTAGCGTGAAAGGAAAATAAGGGACTAGCCCAAGCCACTCTCACTAACAACTCTGATTCATTTCTCAGATTTAAGTCTAGAGCCAGCTAGAGGTCTGGTGGAGTTTCACAGAAAATATATTGATCAGGTACTTTCTGGGCCCATTTGTTCATCAAGGTACCTGTGATAAACAGTGACCACAACCAAGTCACATGGCAGGGAGAAATGAAAACATACAGTTATTAAATGCTGTTAGAGCCCAAATGAGGAGAAATAACTTTTGTGCTATGTGAATATGAACAAATCGGAGAGGATGTGATCTAACTCAGATTTGGGGACTTATGGACATATTCTAGGGGTAATGATTCTACTGAGACCTGAAGTTCATGTCATTATTAGTTGAAATGGTGAGGGTCTGTGTTAGGAGGGTGCTGGGGAGAAGTGTGCTTAGAGCAGATACAAGAGCATGCCAAGATCTGAATGTTCAAGACAGAACATGGATGGAGGTGGAGGAGAAGGCTATGTTTCCCTCTACTTCTCCTCCCTTCTCCCTTTCCTGAAAACACATTGATCTTGCTCGAAGTTTCTAGAATAATAGATGGATAGTAGATTAGAAGATCAAAGACTTCAAAATGCAAATCTGTAGGAGAGTTTGTGTTGTCTTTACTGAATTAGAGCCAAGGTATAGATTATAATGTAAGATTCCTTCCCATCTTAAAGTAGAATGTGCATAACAAATACGAAGCTACTTGATGCCCTCATTCAGACAGGAAGAAAGTGCCAGGGGGTCACATTCAGCTTAGTCTGGGACCAAATGAGTATTAAAAATGCTTCAAAATGAAAAGAAGAAATACTGTGGCTTGTTCTCTTTCTAGGATATGAGATGTCAGTGGGTATTAAATAATAGAATATTTGGTTCTTTAGACAAATGATTTTCAAAAACACTAGGATTAGGTGGAGAGGACTGCAGAGATTTTTGAAGCCCCAGTGGGCACCAAGCTATGGGAATCTCTCAGTGGGGATGACTGAGCTCCCTTTCCCAGTATTATTTGCTACGCAACCCTTTTATGATGGAATTATCATTAACTTCTCAAAAACTTAGCGTTTTCCTACACTCTATGAAGCATTGTTTTTGTTTTTTTCCCCTCAAGTCTATACTGTACTGGGAATCGTTTAAACTTAGCATTTGGTTGATGTGTGTATTTCTGTAAAATGCTGCAGTTTCCCTTTGAAATGCAAATCCTTTCATTGTGCAACTGTTCCAGGAATAGAGAATGAACTACTTCTGCAGTCTACTTGGTCTTCTTAAGATTGTGGGTCACTTCTTGTTATTTAAGGAAAGTCAGGATGAAACAGTGTTTTGAAGTCCTGATGTGTTTTGAGTAATATAAACACAAGAAGCTTCCAAATACAACAATTCTTTTTCTTGTAAAGGAGTTATAATTCTTTGTTTGGTTTCCCATCGGCATACTAAGTATAATTTAAGCACCTTTAGGATAGTAAATTGTAAAATTGTACTCAAATTTTTCAGCAGATAAATTATATAATGAGTATTTTTATAAAGACAAGTCTTTGTTTTTCCAGTGTCAAGAGATTACAGTAAGATTCTATTTGGTGTAAATAATGCCCACAGGGTAGTAAGAAGTTTCTCATCATGCCCAATCTACCTTTAGTAGAGAATATTAAGGAGGCTTGCAATTAATCATGTTGGATCAGTTTACTTTAATGAGAAAGGCATTGATGGGTTTTTTCTTTCTTCTCAAATTCCAATATAAATTATTTCAGGCACTGAGATAATTATGTTTGTGAGGTTGTTAATGAGAAACTGTCCCAGCTCAAGACTTAGTTTAGGAGACGGGAACATTCTGAAAGTCCAAACTTAGTTATGCAGACCTCAGCTCTTGGAATTGTTAAGTGAATGTGAAAGAGTAAGCTAATATCAGGAAACCTCAGCCCCGTCTCCCTTCTTATAATAGCTAAGGGGCTCCTATTCGTAAGGAACAAGAATAACATCTAATATATATATATATATATATATAAATATAACATCCAGTATGTATGGATGTTATATTTTCAAGTAAGATATCTGACAATGTTTTAAAAAAGAAAATACTAATTAGAAGGTAGTTTAGATGTGTTAAATTGTACCTCTCACTTCCCCAGCCCCCCCCCCCCAAAAAATGTTGAAACTCAAATCCTCAGTAGCTGGGAATGTAAACTTATTTAGAAATAGGTTCTTTAAGGGTTGGGAGTGTAGCTCAGTGGTAAGAGTGTGGGATTAACAAGTGTGAGACCCTGGTTTTGATCCCCAACCCCATAAAAAAAGAAGAAAGAAAGAAAGGAAGGAAGGAAGGAAGGAAGGAAGGAAGGAAAGAAGGAAGGAAGGAAGGAAGGAAAGAAGGAAGGAAGGAAGGAAGGTATTACAGAAGTAATCAAGTTAAAGTAATTACCTTAGTCCATTGTATAAGTAACAATAAATGCTGCTTGCTGCTATTACTAGTAGTATTAAGTGGTCAAATCCTTGTGGTAACATGCAATTTAGGGGGGTGATATACTGAGGAGTGTTCTGAATTAAACCCAATGTAAAACTGATGTATAGAAAAATGCCATTTGGCTTATTAATTATTTTAGCGAAATATTAATAGACATTTTAAAGCTCTAACAGTGCCCCCAAATTGTTTGTTCTAGTTTAAAACATTGTTTTGCAGGTATTATATGCTACAAATGTATTCACAAATTTGAGGGTTCATGAAAGTTTTGGCACATATTCTATTAAAATTATTAAAGAACCCGTGCATATTGATAGTTCTACCAACCACAAACCCCAACATGAATTCCCCCAATACTGAAAGTTAGTTTCTTAAAAATTTTAAACAGAAACATTTTCTTTGTGTTCTCATCATTCTATTCTAGTCTATAAAGTGCTCTGCTTTTTGGGTAGGTCAGATTGTGGTAGTTAAAAAGTGGGCCACCAGTTGAATTGAGGTCACAGAAAGGGTCAGCTCAGGTAGAAGGTTAGCAGATGTGTGGACCAGTAGAAAATAGGTCAAGGTCTGGGTTAATAGTGAGGTAATGTTTTGCTGTAAAATCAAAATAATATCCTGGGCTCATGTCCAGTGGGCCAGTACCAAGACTGACTATAAGGAAAGCTTTCTGCTCTGATTCCAGATCATGCAAATGACTGGGAATTAATCTGGAATTTCCTGCATATTTTTGTTCCTGATGTCAAGTCTACTTTATCAAAGGTTCAGGATGGCAGCTTCTATCTGTCCTGATTCCATAAGGTTGGAAAACAATATTTGCAGCCACCCAACTGCCTATCCATTGCTATCAATTGATGTGTATGGAATGGCACATTTTCTTTATGAGCTTGAGTTTCTCTGGGCAAGATGATTTCCTGCTCAGACAGAACTCTTTTCAACTAGTCTTTGTTCTAATATTGTTTGCTTGTGTCTCTATTGTGTTAGGCTGCTATAACAAGTTGCCATAGACTTAAGTGGCTTAAACAATAACCATTTATTTCTCACAATTCTGGAGGCTAGAAGTCTAAGATCAGGGTGCCAGCATGGTGGGGTCCTGCTGAGGGCCCCCTTCCCGCTTATAGACTGCCAACTTCCATTGTATCCTAATGTGGCATAAAGAGGGCAGAAGAACTCTCTGGGGTCTCTTTCAAGGCACTCTTCCCATTAATGAGGGCTGCACCATCATGACCTAATTTCCTCCCAAAGGTCCCATGTCCTAATACCACATTGGGGGTTAGGATTGCAACATATGAGTTTTGGGGAGGGACAGAAACATTCAGTCCATTGCAGTGTGCTTAAGATTCCCACATTGCTTGTAATGTAGGTCTTGACTTTATTCTGCCCCCCTACCACTTTCTTTATCATTGCTCTTCCACAGCTTGCCAGTTTTTGTTTTGGAAATTCATTTTTCTTATGCAAATTGCTCTCTTCCTCCAAATTATAAAAAAATCATTTATTTCTTATTATGAAAGCAATTCAAGTTTATTATATAAAGTACAGTAATATAGCAAAATCAAAATAAAATTAAAATCACATATAATACTCTATTGTTAGTATGTTGTGTATTTGCCTCCAGTTATTTTTGCATAATTTTAAGTTTTAAAATTGGTATCTTCTATGTATAAGAAAGAAAAAAGTAGCACATTTTCTTTCCCTTTGCTCTCCTCCATGTTCTTAAAAAATTACAAAAAGACATTTTTGGCCTAAATTTTAAAAATTAAATTACATTTTTAATTTTATATTATACTTTTGGTCTTTCATAAATAATTTTTTCACTTTTTCTGTTCTTATTAATATTCACAATGATTATCTGAGCATTTTTATTTCATTTTATTTCTTACCAACTATACTGCCTTGTCTTTTCTATTCTGGAATTCTTAATTCTAATTCAGCCCTTAGTTAATTTAAATAAAATTTCAAGTGTCTGGACAGTGAATTCTCTAAGATCTTGTATATCTTAGAATAATGACATTTAACTTTCAGATATGAGAACTTTTCCAGTTATAAATTTTACAGTTTTCCCCTCAAATCTCCATAGCTTGATTTGTGGTTCAGTGCAACAGACTGAACCTGTATATTTATCACTTTTTCCCTAAATACCTTGGGATAAGAAAAGGAATATAAAAATAAGATAAAAATCCATAACTGTGCTGAAAAGTTAGAAAGCATATAATTTGTAGCCAGAACATTAAGAAATTTCAAGATTTGTTGCTGAAGGAGTAAGACCAACAATGACACCCAACAGATTTGGAAAACCAGCAGCTTCAAATAGTCAGCTCTGCAAAACTCTTCAGCAGAACCAGAGAGCAAATTTGAAATCAGAGGCTGAGCATGCTGGGAAAGGTGCTCAGTGGTGGAGGATCCTAGCACCAGCAAACATTTAATGAGCTCATAGGATACAGCAGCTAACCAAGACAAAATGCCTGACATCATAGAATTACATGTAAGTAGCAATTAATTGAAAGCCAGGAAAGGGTCATCTAAGGATCATTAATCTTCTCTGCTTTTGTGTGCCTAGAAGCCACCTGACATGTTTACCCCTGGCAAATGCTTAAAATGCAACACCAAATAAAGTGAGAATTGCTGCCTCAGGAGGATGCCTGCTGACAAGCTACTGGGTGGAGAAAGCATGGTATAGCAGTGAGCCTGGTAGCTTTCTGTTTCTCATTGAGTCTATGTCAAATTTGCTAAAAATTTCTGTTAATCAAAGGAAACCAACAAGAGTCTAATGAGAGAGCCTACAGAATAGAAGATCGTTGCTAGCTACTCCTCTAATAGAGGATTAATGCCTAGAATATACAAAGTAGTTAAAAGACTTAACACTAAAAACAAACAAAAAACTAATAACCGAATCAAGAAATGGGCAATTGAACTAAATAGACACTTCACAAAAAAAGAAATACAAGTGGACAATAAATATATGAAAAGATGTTCAACATCATTAGCAATCAGGGAGATGCAAATCAAAACTACACTGAGATTCCATCTAATCCCAATTAGAATGGTTATCATCAAGAATACAAACAGCAAGCCAGGCATGGTGGCGCACACTTGTAATCCCAGTACTTGGGAGGTGGAGACTGGAGGATCAGAGGATCAGGGTTCCCGGCCAGCCTCAGCTACTTAGTGAGGCCCTCCACAACTTCGGAGACCCAGTTTCAAAATAAAGGATAAGAAATAGGGCCGGGGGTGTAGCTTGGAGGTAGAACGCCCCTGGGTTCAATCCCCAGTACCACACACACACACACACACACACACACAAAGAATACAAACAACAAATGCTGGAGAGGATGTGGGGAAATAGGAACTCTTCTACACTGTTGGTGAGATTAAAAATTAATGCAGCCACTATGGAGATCAGTGTGGAGATTCTTCAGAAGACTGGGAATGGATCCATCATATGATCCAACTATACCACTCCTGGGTATCTTTCCAAAGGTACTGAAATTAGAATATTATAGTCATACATGAATGTCCATGTTTATAAGCAGCACAATTCACAATACCAAATTATGAAAACAATTTAGGTGTCCATCACCAGATAAATGGGCTATAAAATTATGGAATATGCACACAATGGAATTCTACTCAGCAATAAAGGAGAGCAAAATTATGTCATTTGCAAGAAAATGGATAGGCCTGGGAAATATTATGTTAAGTGAAATTAGCCAGTGACAGAAAGTGAAAGGTCATATGCTATCTCTCATGTGCGGAAACTAGGGAGTAATTGGGATACAAGAGGGATTTCAGATACAGTGGGAGAAATCCCAGTGGGGTGAGGGAGGTGGTTTAGGGGAGAGTGGGGGAGAGGGAGAATTAAAGAAGGGATCACTTCCATGAACATTATGTACATACATGAGAATACCAATGCCAATCTCAGTATCTTGTATGGGGAAAGGGGGAGTGGGGAGGGAGCCAGGGGAAAACTCACCAACTACTGTGTGCACATATGTCACTATCATTATTTAGTACATTATGGTGTGAAATTATAAGAATGTAATGCACCAATAAAAGTATAAAAATTAAAATAAATAAAAATAAGAAATTCACTAATCAAATATCTATGGGGTGAGGCAGGCAGTTTAGAGGAGAGAAATGGACTGGGGGGCTGTGGCCAATAGGAGAATGCTTGCGTAGAGGCCAGGGTAGAGCCTCTCTCAGTGCCAGCCACGTATTCTGGAAAAACAAACTTATCTTTGGCTAGTTTTTCAAAAGAAAATGGGAATTTGAATTTGATATGAAGCTTCCCAATATTTTATTGTTGGAATTGAATGCAATTTTATTTACTTGTTTACTTTGGAAAACACCTGAGAGTGGAGTGCTGCTTCTTGGCAGCCAGTTTGTGACTTCTCTCCATGAGCATGCTGAGAAATACACGGACAACAGATTCAAAACTTCTATTAGAATTCATGCTGGCATGGATAATGTCACTGGCTTTAGATGATTTTCTGAAACACGGCAGCCTGTTTGTGATTTCTACATTCTGTGGAATTAACTGCCAATAGTTTTCAAAGGTTCGATTATAGTTTGTGCTGGTTTAAATTGGCACCATTGATTTATCTGCTTTTCTGCCAACACCACAATTTTACATGGGCTTAGTAGACAATCCTGGCTTGTTCAATAGTGTTTCAATTACCTACTGTGATATAATCTCTTATGCCTCCCCCAAAACTTAGTAATTTTAAATAGCAAGAAGTTATTATTTCTCACGGTTCTGTGGGTTGGCTGGGGCTCAGCTGGGTGGTTCTCTTGCTTATCTTTCCTAGGCTTGACCGTTAACCTGCATTCAGCAGGAAACTCAGCTGTTGCTGGAGTATATAAGGCAGTGTCAGACCTCCGCCCACGTGGCTCTCTCTCTCCAGCAAGATGGTCATGTTTCCTACATGTGGCTGGCTTTCCAGAGAAGGAAGCATAAGCTGCCAGCCTTCTAAAGGTTTGAGATGAGAAGTCCCAGAATGCCACATTTTATTAGTTTAAGCAAGTTGGAAAGCCAGTGCTGGGTTAGGGAGGAGAAAAAGAGATTTCCAATCTTGATGGACGATGTTGCCTGTTTGTGCAAGAAGGAAGGGAGTTGAAGACATCTATCTTTGAGCGTTAGTTATTTCTGTCTGTCCTCTGACCACAATTCACAGCCTTCCTTTGGATAAAATGCACGAATCTCTTCCTTTCAAATCTCATCCCATTCAAAGACCAGAATCTTCTCATCATGATCTGATCCAAATTTCTTCCTTCATTGTTGAAGAATACTCAGCCATTATCACTTGAATGTTGGTTGTTCTTAAAATTTTCTGGTTTTTTTCTTTATTTAATGTATTCATACTATTATTCCCTTCCTTCCTTCCTTCCTTTCTTCCTTTTTCTTTCTGTTTCCTGGATGATGTTTAACATTAACCTTCCAGATTTTTGTGGCTTGAAGTGACATTCACAGACTAATAGCATCAGGCCACCACTAAGAGCTTATTAAAAGTGAAGAGTTTCAGCCAGGCATGGTGGCACACACCTGTAATCCCAGTACTTGGGAGGCTCAGGCAGGACAGGTCAAGGCCAATCTCAGCAACTTAGCAAGACCCTGTTTCAAAATAAAAAATGTTAAAAGCTGGGGGTGTGGATCAGAGATAGAATCCCCCTAGGTGCAATCCCCAGTACCACCCCCCAAAAAACAGAAAGAAAGAAAAGAAAAAGAAATGCAGAATTTCATAATTTGGCCACATTAATTCAGTGGTACCTCCCTTTTCCCTCCCTACCTGTGGACTCCTTCCTTTACTTTATTGGTCTTACTTCTATTTTCATAAATTTGAATAAATTATGTATGTGCATATACAAATTTGTAGCAATGATCCCCATTATTATCTGTACCCACAATGCACCAATAAAAAAGGAGAAAAAAGAAATGTAAAATTTCAGTCTTAATCTCAGACCAAGTGAATCAGAATCTTTATTTTAACAATATCCCCTCATTATCTGTGTGCATGTAAATGTTTGAGAAGCCCTGGTCTAGTTCACTGACTCTCTGCACAACTGAGTCTAATTTACTATTTAGCATAACCATTATTTAATAACATTTTTCATTTTTGCTAAAAGTGTATTTAAATTTGTCTTTTTAAAAAAATGTCATTCTACTCTTTCATCTTGATTTGCAATACTCATCTAATCCACTAATGTGTCATTTGAAAATCCTTTTTTTGTGTGTGGGGGGTGCTGGGGATTGAACTCAGGACATTCTACCTCTGAGCTATATACCTCAACCATATTTTATTTTATTTTTATTTGGAAACAGGGTGTCACTTAGTTGCTGAGAGTCTCGCTAAGTTGCTGAGGCTGGTTTCAAACCTCAGATCCTCCTTAACCTCCCAAGTACTGGGATTATAGGTGTGTGCCACCATGCCTGGTTTGAAAATCCCTCTTGAGATATTGATAGGACTCTAACTCCTGTGGTTACTTTACTCACCAGGTGCTCACTGAATTGGACCCTGGCCTTCAATCTCAGCTGTCCTGTGTCTGTACCATGACCCGTGGCCTTATGAGCCCTGGTGTCCACCAGCCTCCTCTGATTCTCCTGCCTGAGCAAGCCCCAGTCGTCAGCTGTTTTCCCTTGACTTGGCATTTTCTAGGGGAGGCAGGAGCATGGGGAATGAATTATCTTCTCTGAATTCACTTTGTGTGAAATATAATACTTATGTATGAGGGCTGTGTCTATGTTTGTATATACACGTGGATATTTTGGACTTCTGCAAATTACTGACATAGTCAAGGGATCCAAATTGATGTTATAACAACAGGAAATAAGTAAAGAAAAACAGAAGTCCCAAATTGTCAGTCCTCAAGAATAGATTTAAAGTTTAGAAATAATCCAAAGCAATTTGGAATCAAATTTTATCAATAAGGAAAATATAATCAGATATATTTTATATAGATTCCTAAAATTATATACAGAAACCTCCCAAAAGGGCTTGGGGTGTAGCTCAGTGGGAGAGCACATACTTAGCTGTGTGAGGCCCTGCATTCAATCTTCAGCATCATTAAACGAAAGAAAAGTAACTCACAAAAGAGAAGTTCTGAAAATATTTGAAACTTTTCTTTAATTTAAAAATTTTTAATTATTTTTAAACAAATAATACTTTTACACATTCAAACTCAAAGTAATATTGGAAAAAAGCTATTACAGGAAAGTATGGGCCTGGGATTGGAGGTGCTTGCCCTCCCAGTGTGACTAAAGTAGAATAAACGGGAATTGTGGAAGATGAAATTAGAGAGGAGAAAGAGGGGAGAAATTGTATAAGATCCTCTAAAGACTTTGGCTTTGATGTTGAGTGAAAGGAAGGACCAAAGAAATTTTTTTGACCAAAGGAATGTTGTGAGCTGACTTGCATTCTGAAAAAGGTGAATGAGGACTGAATGGGTGGAGAGTGAGATGGAGCTGAAGGTAGACCAGCCGGGAGGCTTTGACTAGAAAATAGTGGTAGGGGGACTGAGAACCGATCACCTTTTCAGTGGACACACCATACTCCACTTAATTGTCAAGTTCCACTTAACAATTGCTCAACTTTATGATGGTGCTAAAGTAATACCATTCAGTAATACCGTTCCAATTCTGATGTTTGATCTTTTCCCAGGCTAGTGATATGCAGTACCCACTCTCTCACAATGCTAGGCAGTGAGCCACAGCTCCCAGTCAGCCCTGCATTCATGACGGTGAACAACTCTATGGTGTGAACAACTCTATGGTGTGAAATGCTCCTCAGTGAACTGTGTTGCTAAGCTATGATGTTCAGTTCAGTAGGTTAGGTGGATCCCATGCACTTTTGATTTGCAATATTTACAATTTACAATGGATTTTCCAGGAGGTGACCCCATTGTAAATGAAGGAGTATCTATACTTTGAAGGCATGGTCAAAAAGGTTGGCTGGCAGTTTGGGTCATGGGAGAAATGGGGAAGTCAATGATGGAGACAATATCATTTTTGGGTTGAGCAGCTCAAAGGAGTTTCATTTCTTGAGAGGAAGAAGGCCTGGGTATCACAAAAGGCCACAAAGAAGGTATGGAGGTGGCTGAAGTCAGGACTACAGGTTTGAGTATATTGAGGCTCAGAAACCTACTGGAAATTTCTGGAAAAATGTTGGTAATGGAATTTATTTAATGGAATTATTCCTGAAGTTTAAGGAAGTGTTTCTGCTACAAAAGCAAATCTGCATCAGTGTATACAGACGACTTCTGCCACTACGGATTCATTAGATTACCTGAGTAATGAATTCATAGAAGATCCGAAGACTGAGCCTGAGGCACTGAAAACTTTACAGTTTGAGATGATGAGGAAAATGAGCAGAGCTTGAAGAAGAACCAAGAGAGAGCAGGTATCATAAAAACCACAAAGAGTGATTCAAGAAGGAGAAAATAACTTTGTCAATTTCTGTGGCTAGGTGGAGGGATGTTATAAGGAGTATCGACATGTTATGTAATGTTTTTGCAGAGACTGTAGAGCCAACAGAATAGCAATTTAACTGGTCTCAAGGTCCCTTGGTATCTTGAAATTTCTGCCATACCACTGATATTAAATATTGTAAAATTAGGTTTGGTCCAGAGAATACTGACAGCTTTCCAAAATGTGGTAACAAGGCAGGAATAGCCAGGGCACAGTTTCAGGGTCCCAGCAGATTTTATGGTATTGATCTGGGCAGCTCATAGCTCAGGAGTTCACTGGAGATGCAGAGAACCTGGATTAATATTAAATCTAACCCTTACTACTTCCATCCTTCTCCTGGAGTTTGTAGAGCTGTGAGCGCTGTTGCTGGTAACACCAGGCAGGAAAAAAATTGAAACCTTGGTAGCTTTTTTATCTTCTCTCCCCTCCACACACATCTTGTAAAAGGTCATAAACATCTTGCTGAGAAAGGCCATAAACATTGGAAAGGCTAATTATTTTTAACTGGGAAATTTTTTTAAATGCACTTGGACACAAAACTTCTTCCAGCAAGATGTAAAGCCTTCTTTAATTTTTTTTCTAGATTCTAAACTTTATTATTCCCTGAGTTGGTTGCAGGATTGTTTGTTGTACAATAAATGTTCTAAATCAAATATAAACTCACACAAATGTATGCGTTGTAGTTTATATATTTTGGCAAAGTGAAAACTTAGTGGAGATGACATTTCAAAGAATTGATTGTGGCTATTCTCCTTTTTATTTCTACTCTCTATTAACAGTATGGAGAGGCTGTTTAAATTGCTGTGTTCTGTATCTTTGTATTTTATGATATATTCTTGGGAGAGAGGAGGATTTCTTTTTCTTATCACAGGGTACAATATTCAGACAATACAGCAATTGATTTACTACCAGTACTCATGTGAATTAATACAATGTGACCCCCTTAGCACCCATATTTTTATTTATTAAATTATTTTCCATTAATTAAAACCATGGCTTTTAAAAATGTAGTTCAATAAACAAAAAATTCCCTCCCCAATGCTTTTGAAAATATATAAAAATAATCTAATAAAGACAAAGGAATGGGACTTGAAGGGACTCTACTGCCTGACTAGTAATAATTAGATTTATAAAGAGAGAAAAGCTGAATCTTTTGGTGAACCATTTGTCCACTATGATACTCTAAAGGGGAAAATTACAAAAAGTTCCCTAATAATGACCTATGTGAGTTTCTAATAGTGCTCACTAAAGTGTCACGTTTTTCCACAATTTATACACTAAAATTTGTACAACCCCTAGACTAACACTCAACTATGTTATATAAAATCTAAATTGCATATAGTATCTAAAATTCCTATTGGTTGCTAATTTTATATTAAAAGTTTTATATTAGTGTTACATAGTAATGTATTTAAAATATTTTGACTATCCAGAAATTTAGCCATGTAAAACTCAGTCAAAATCATTAGATGTGTAAAATTGGTAAGATAGATATGATATCAAGGTAGTTTTAATCAAATGATTAATAAGGGTAGCCTTCATTTAAAGGTTAAATATTTGAGCATCTAAATTGCTTCCTACCTATAAAAAATAGAGCTGTAAAAATTAACATAATACAGATGTAAAGCCTGATTAAAACAACAACTTGAGATAAAACACCTATTTCTGACTAGTGATAGAATGGCTGTGGAGGCCACATGCTGAGCTGTGGCTTTGATTCATGCTATTCATGCTACTGGAAACCTGATTGTTCAGTAGGTCAGGCCATCCTGATGGTTAATTTTATGTGCAAACTTTACTGAGCCACGGGGTACCCAGATATTCGGGTAAACATTATTCTGGGTATGTCCCTAGGGGTGTTTCTGGATGAGATTAATATTTGTCTTCACAGAGTTCGTGAAGCAGATTGCCCTTCCTAATATGGGTGGGCCTCATGCAATCTATGAAAACCTGAATAGAACAAAAAGACTGAGTAGGAAGAGTTTATTCTTCCTCCCTGCTTGAGCCAGACATTAACCTTCTGCTTTTAGATTAAGACTGAAGTTTCCCTCATTGGCCCTTCCGGATCTCCAGCTTGCCAACTGTGGATATTGGGACTTCTGAGCTTCCATAATCGAAGGAGTCAGTTCC
Source organism: Glis glis (assembly GCA_004027185.1). NCBI lineage: Eukaryota > Metazoa > Chordata > Mammalia > Rodentia > Gliridae > Glis > Glis glis. Next base: position 2,445 of record PVJS01010564.1, on the reverse strand, counting down.
TCATAATCTCCCTCCCTTCCCCTCCCTTTCTCCTTCCCTCCCTCCCTCTCCCTCTCTTTCCCCACACACATCGATAAAATAATAGGCATACTATTGCTTCTGTTTCTCAGAAAAGCCTTGATTAATATACTACTTGTATCTACTTCATTGATTAAAGTAACAAAATAGATAAATAGATACAAATAATCAACAAAGTAATTTACAATTACCCAACCAAATATAGAAAAAATACAACATAGGGTTTAAAAGGCATGCCTTTTTATTTTAATGAATCAGTATCTGTCACTGTTAGAACCTATGAGCACCTCAGCACAATTAATGCAATATCCTAATTAGCAGTAATATTTATTGCCTAAAAAAATCAGTTTTTTTCTTTTGTGAGTCAAGAGTCATCAGGACCATGAATCTTATTCCTGAAACCAACAGACTAAAATTGTGTATAACTTATCTGTTTCAATTAAAAAATTTAAAATGTTTGACTTTGTGTTAAAGTGTTAATAAAAAAGGAGAGACTCAAAACTAATAAATAATACCATCAATAAGGCAAATATATATTGGACAATTAATCATTAATTTTACTTTAAAATGATGATCTCTAAGCTACAAAAGCAAAAAATGGCTTCACTTGACAACATTAAATTCTTTTTCTTGTCAAGATTTACTTACCATCAAATTAAATTGTTTCAGATAAATAACAACTCATCACCATTCTTTTTCATTTTTGTTTATTTATTAATTCATGCAACAAATTCTTGTTGAAGCATCAACCTTGCCAAAGATGGTACTATTAACTGGGGACACAGGATTAAATAAAGCAGCAAAGAACCCCTGACCTCATAGAGAACTTATTGTAGAATGCAGAGACATAATAAACAATAAATATACTAAATAATTGTATTGTTTATTCTATAAAAAGATGGTAAGTTCTGTGAGGAAAATATAACAAGGTAAGGCTGATTGGAAATAGTGTAGGACACTTGGAAAATGTGACATTGGAGCAAAGAACTGAACGAGGGGGACAGAGTAGACAAGACAGGTCTGGTAGAAAAGTGGTCCAGTTAGAAAACACAAGATAAAGGAAAACATTATCTCCATGAAACTATCTTGATTATTGATTCGCAGGCAATAAGAAAAATATTGACGTGAAACATTTCACTGAATTTTGTTTAAATTGCCTTTAATAGCCCCAATAGCCCCAAAGTCCCTAATTGTCCTAACACATTTAGTAATTTTTCTCTCCTGGGAAGATAGCAATAAAAAATAATGATGATAAACTCTTGTCCTCAAGTAAATGTGACAGGATCCATGTGAGTTCTTCTGAAAGAGGTAAATTTCACAGTATTGAAACAAGTAGAATTATAAAGTGACTACCAAGTTCCAATGAGAAATCTCCATGTGAAATTTTTGCCACTTGGTGTTTGAGGTTATGGTTGAAGGATAACCTCACCACTAAGCCCTACTTGCAGGAGACACTGGAGTGAGGATCTGAAGCCATCCCCCAAACCATTGCTGCCCTAGGTTGGCTCAAAAGACAGATCTGGAAGATAACACCTATTTGAAACAGAGTGCCTGATGAAAGGCAAGAACTAACTCCCCTGGTCTGTCTGAGTTTGGATTCTATGTGTGAAAAAAATATTCAGACAACAAACAGAGAGCTGAAGCCACATAAGAAAAATGCTGAAACAGAAGTCATTTGCCAACCAGAGTGTTGTATAATATTGTTCAGAGTAAGGAAAAATAAGGTTAGCAAAATAATCCTTTGAATATTTGGATCCTGACATATATGCCTTTTGCCTATTAAAAGAGCTCATAATTGAAAATTAAATCTAGCACAGAGGATTCCAACTCAACCAGCTCCTTAACAGTCCTTAAAAATACTTTTCAAGTGTGGTGGAGCCGCTGCTCGCTTTCGTCTCTGCTGACCTGCAGCTGCTGAACTTCCCACGAGTCCCTGGCTTCTCTGCCGGTGGCGCGTGGAAGCCACAATGCAGGTAGTGGCCGGCGTGGTGGTCCGGCCAAGATGGCGCCGCCGCCTTCCCTTAGGTAAGATGTTTGGCGCTTTTTACTTTCCTCTGTTTTGTCTTCTGGCTCTGATTCCGTCGCGTTTCAAACTTTTCGTTGTTTATTTCAAGTTTGTGTTGCTTTTCTTCTGTGGAGAGGTTGCTTTCACGGCGAATGAGGTGTGCGTCTCAGAGAGATCATAGCATGGTGTCTCCCTTGGACGCCATCTTGGATCCGAATCAAGGGAAAAATCTGTTCTTAAATTCATTTGGAACAACAAAAAACCCAGAATAGCCAAAGTAGTTCTCAGCAACAAGAACCACGCAGGAGGCATCACAATACCTGACTTCAAACTGTACTACAAAGCCACAGTAATAAAAACAGCATGGTATTGGCAGAAAAGCAGATACATAGACCTATGGAGCAGAATAGAAGACTCCGAAA
>PVJS01010563.1:0-47718 GCA_004027185.1 Glis glis | reverse complement strand
CTCACCCTGCACAAGAGTCAACTCGAGATGGATCAAAGACCTGGAATTTAGACCAGAGACTGTGAAATTATTAGAAGAAGCCATAGGTCCAACACTCCATCATATAGGCACAGGTAGAAACTTCCTCAACAAGACCTCCAAAGCACAGGAAATTAAAACAAGAATTAATAAGTGGGATAGCATTAAACTACAAAGCTTCTGCTCATCAAAGGAAAACATCAAGAGCTTAAAGAGAAAGCCTACGGAATGGGAAAAGATCTTTGCAAGCTATTCTTTATTTTAAAACAGGTTCTCACTAAGTTGAGTAGGGCCTCAGTAAGTACCTGAGGCTGGCCGCGAACCCGGATCCTCTGGTCTCAGCCTCCCAAGTACTAGGATTACAAGCGTGCGCCACCACACCCGGCTCTTCTTTATTTTTTAACATTGTTATGGTTAGATATAAAATGTGTCATGAAAAGCTCATGTATTAATGTTTAGAGTTGATGTAATTAAATATTGAGGGTTGTACTCTCATCAGTAGATAAATCCATCGTAATGGATTTACTGGGTGGTAACCTAAGCCAGTGGAGTGTGGCTGGAAAAGGTGGGTCCCTGAGGGTGTGGCCTTAGAGATTGTGCTTTTGTCTTTGAATCCCCTTGCTTGTTAGCGTTCTTGCTTCCAGCCTCCATGATGTGAGAGCAGAGCCCTTGCTCTCTCCCTCTTTCTGCTTCCCACCACCATGCCCTGAGATCTACAGACCCCAGTCTCACATGGACTGAACTCAAAATCTCCAAAAACTGTGAGCAAAAAAATCTTCCTTCCTCTAAGTTGTGTGTTCAGTAGTTTTGGATTATAGCAATGAGCATGTTGACTGAGACAAACATAGATGATGAAAGTGCTAGAAAATGAAACAGGTGACAGTGAGTAATCCTAAATATCAGGATCAATTGGAGGTCACTGACATCCCTAGTCAGAGAGACAAAAAGATGGGGCACTACTACCAGAGGACAGGAAACAAAGCCACAAGTCAATGAAGCTATAATCATGGTAAAGCTGTCCTTTGGGAGATGGAGGCACAGAGAATGCATGGCCCCCACTAGAAAGAAGCCTTAGAGGGAGAAGGAGGAGGAGACACACTTTAGCTTTCCCTTTCCAAATCACCACCACCACCACCATTACCACCACCCTGCAGTTTTCCAGCAGTTCCTCCCATTGGCTGCACCTAGCCGGGGGCCTGAGGACACTAAGCCCCAGGAAATGCAGTCTACAGAGGCCAACTCTGCAGGGGATGAATAAGAAGGTGTGCTGAGGGCTCACAGCCCAGCAAGGGAACACATATAGATGATTGTGATGGTTTCTTCATTCTCTAAAACAGAGTATGTTTGGCCTGAGAGAGGTGCTAATGTGTATGTGATAAATCACTCACTTCGGTAATAAAGGTTGCATTTATCATCATCAATACATTGTATTATATTATTTACCAAAATGAAAGAAGGTCATCATAATAATCTTCTTCAGGAGATTGGTTTTCATAATTTTTTCAGCTAGACTTGTGCTACAAATCTGAATGAGTCTTCCAGATCTATCCAAATGCCTTACCCTACTAAGGCATGACCAACTTTCTAGTGGAGAGATAAGAGTTACAGACCTCTTTTTTGGTCACTGAATTTTCTTCTCTCTGCTTACACACACTATGCCAAATATAGCTAATTATCCTTGGAAAGTGTGATTCCCTAATCTTTCCATGCTGTATTCACTCTCTAGCTGATTCACAAAGGCAGAGTCTGAGGAAACTAGGGCCAAGCACCATATGGGAACCTTAGATGATTTTTAGCATCTACCCATCAACCCAGAGACATTAGCTGAAGAGAATGGGCCCAACATGGCCTGATACCTCAACAAATTCTATAACCAAAACTAAGCAATGACTAGCATATGACAATAGCATTCCACGTGCTAGGCTCTATTCTTAGTAATTTTTATGTATTAACTGTTCCAAATGATTTACATTTATTTTACATATTAACAGCTTTAATATTCTTTAGTGTAACTCATTCCATCTAACTACCTAGAATTACCTCAAATCATTATGCAGTTTCATACATTCAAGGTTTTTTTATGCATTTTTGCTTCCTTAAATGCTTTTACTCCTAATCTAACTGGCTACACTTTATTCACTGATTGATTTATAGAACATTTGCTGAGTATTTACTATGGTCTTTGGGGCAACATCTTGGAGCTTATGAAGTCATAGATATGTGCAGGAGGCCATGTAGCACAGAGGTGAGGTGCCTCAACCCCATTTGGGTGTAGTGGTGATATGTAGTGGTGATATGCAGCATCAGCTCCAACTCAAGAAGTGACTAAAGTTTTCCTTGACTGACCACCCCAATACCAATAATATTAATGTGGCAGTTAACATTAGCCTCTTGGTACTAAAATTATTTCCTTTTTATTATTTAAAGAGCTCATATGCAGCCAGGCGTGGTGGCGCACTCTTGTAATCCCAATACTTGGGAGGCTGAGACAGGAGGATCACAGGTTTGCGGCCAGCCTCAGCTACTTAGTAAGATCCTCCGCAACTTAGTGAAAACCTGTTTCAAAATAAAGAATAAAAAATCGGGCTGGGGGTGGAGCTCAGAGGTAGAATGTCCTTAGGTTCCATCCTCAGTACCACAAAAAAAAACAAAACAAAGAGCTCATATGCAGTTCAGGTTTACCTACTATTAACTTTGGATATGTGTGTTTATCTCTAAAATGTTTCTGTAAGTATAGTAGTGATATAGACTGAATGTTTTTCCCTCCCAAATTCATATGCTGATATTCTAATCCCCAATGTGATGATATTGGAGTTGGCTTTGGGAAGGTGATACATATTAGATGAGGTCATGGGGGTGGAGTTCCCCTGATGGTGTTAATGTTCATATAAAGAGAAAGATCAGACCCTTCCCACTCTGTTTCAGAAGGCAGGATTGAGGTCAATGAGGGCAAAGTCACAAGCACCCTAATTGTTTTCACATTAAAGATTAAATAGGCTAACTTTCAAAGCTGTCCTAAAACTTAAAACTTAAGGGAACCAGGCATGATGGCACAGATCCATAATACCAGTACTTGGGAGGCTGAGACAGGAGGACCGCAGGTTTGAGGTCAGCCTTAGCAGCTTAGCAAGACTCTCAGCAACTTAGTAAGACCCTGTTTCAAAATAAAAGCTAAAATAGGACTGGGGGTGTAGCTCAGAGGGAGAATGTCCCAGGCTCAATCCCCAGTACTGCCAAAAAAATAAAATGACATGGGGGGCATGAGAACTCTGTTTCCAGATATACTCAAAGAGAAATTGGATGACTCATATCAGGCATATTATAAGTAACATATTGAGTAGGATATTTAATTTGGTAACCTCTCAGATGACTTTACACACAAATTATGTCATTTTAAAAATATATCATTAATATTGATAAAAGGTTTCATCCTTGCATATTCAAAATATATAAAAGCACAAAGTTTGGGGAATCTGTTACCTAGTGATAATGTTTACTCTCTTCACCCAAATCTTATAATACATTGTTAAAAATACAAAATTGATAATAGCAACTACCATTAATTAAATGTCTATGGTGTTCCATGCACAACACTAAATACTTGGTAAATGTAATCTTTAATCTTGATTTTAAAAATTCTATAAGGTAGGTATTTTTAAAAGAATAAGAATAAAAATGGTTAAATAACTTATCCAAAGTCACACAGTGAATGGAAGGGTTAAAATTTCTACCTTGGTCTGACTATAGATTCTGTATTCTTTTTTTTTTTCTTTTTCTGTACTTGGAATTGAACCCAGGGACATTCTACCTCTGAACTTCAGCCCTTTGTATTTTATTTTGAAACAGAATCTTGCTAAATTGCTAAGCATCTCATTAAGTTGTTGAGGCTGGCCTTGAACCTGCGATCCTCCTGTCAGCTTTCCAAATATTGGGATTACAGGTCTGTACCACCGCACCAAGATTCTGTATTCTTTTACTATATTGAATGATTCCTACTTATGGACGTTAACTTAAAAAATGAATTATCAAATATTTATTGAATTTGTGGTCCTGGAACAACAATTGGAAGGTACAAAGAAATTCAAAAATAAATATAAAATGTAGTTCCTACCCTCAAGGATTGAGCTATCCAGTTAGGAAAAGACGATACCATATATTGAAAGACTAACTTCACAAATGAGTACAAATAATGAGCACAACAGATAAAATTTACATTGATTTTCCATCTAGATATAAAATATATATTTTTACTTCTTAGTCAATTAGCTAAGTTTAAACTTTACTTTCAATTGGTTTTGGAAACCAAGATATCAAATATCTAAATATCACCCCTCCTTATGGATGAAGGACTATATTGATGGTTTTTCACTGAAAAAAGTCAATAAATATGCTATAACCTCAGTAGTTGGTATGCATGAAATTTGTCCTTTGATTTACAAGTCCAGCTGGTATTTGCACAACATGATATTTTTTGCATTTTCTTCTCTTAGACTCAAAACATGCTTGAAATCTTTGTTCAAGAATAACCCCACCATACCAGCCTGCTGTTCCACCAGCTGCTCTGCTCTCGGCTGCTGCTATTGTCCTCGCAGTCTCTACTAGGCTGTGTTGTTTCAAGTGGTCTTTCAGTCGTTTACATAGTCAATGAAATTTGAATCTGAATTCTTTCATAGTATGTGGATGCCATATGGAGTCTATTAACTCCATTGTGAGAGCAACATGGAGCAATGTTTTGCCTAACAGGTAATAAAAATAGGTATCTTATATATAAGACATATATGAACAATGAGCCACCTCTAGTCCAATGATTTCCAATATATGGGCTATATATACATACATACATACATATATATATATATAGCTGGACTAAATAATAATTATTACAAACAGCTCACAAATTCATATCTATGACATAGGGAAAATAATAGATTATAAAATACATGTGCTACTATTCTCATATACGTATGACTAAGAAAACACAAACTTATAGCTGGGCGTGGTGGCACATGCTTGTAATCCTGGTACTTGGGAGGCTGAGACCGGAGGATCCGGGTTCATGGCCAGCCTCAGCTACTTAGTGAGGCCCTCCGCAACTTCGTGAGACCCGGTTTCAAAATAAAGGATAAAAAATAGGGCCAGGGGTGTAGCTCGGAGGTAGAACGCCCCTGGGTTCAATCCCCAGTACCGCGAAAAAAAAAAAAAAGAAAACACAAACTTCTTCAAATCATTATTGAGCTTATATAGCCTTTTATCATTTTTAAATCAATGTATATTTAAAGATATCTGTTGTACAAGATCCATAAGCTAATAGAAACTGACCAAACTCAGAGCAGAAAGACTCAGAAGGTAAACATGTGGTAAACTTAGTGTATACACAGAAGGTAGATCTCCATCGTCATTCTTTAAAGAGAAAAAATTAAAATAAAACTTTGTGAAGTTGAAAAAATAAAGATATCTGTTGTAGATTGGCATTCCTGGGACTCCGATTCTGAGAGTCATCCTAAATATCAGGAACAATAGGAAGCCACCAGCATCTCTAGGCAGGAGAGACAAAAATAAGCACTGCTACCAGTGGGCAGGAGGTGGAGGTTAGCCTGCAGGATGATTATTAAGCAGTGCCTGTGGAAGGGAGAATAAGAAGCAAAAGTGAACACAGGGAGAAGTTGAGCTTTTTTTTTACTTTTCGTAGCCCTGAAGATTGAACCCAGGTGTATTCTACCTCTGAGCTACACCCCCAGCCCTATTTTATTTTTTATTTTGAAAAAAAGATCTCACTAAGTTGCTGAGACTGATCTTGAACCTGCGATCCTCCTGTCTCAGCCTCCCAAGTACAGTGATTACGGGCGTGAACCACCACACCCAGCTAGAAGTTGAGCTTTGATATGGGACAATGACAGGTCTGAGTTAAAGGCATGTGGCTGGGCATAAGGGAGTATGCACAAAATGTAAATACTTGGATCACATGCTAAGGCTCACCAGAGAGCAACTACAGGGAAGAGGTGTTAACTTAAAAAAAATTAACCAACTGGCATTAGATAGCTTCTATCATTAGTCCAGCCCACTATCCTTTCTGTATAATTGCTAAGTCTTTCTGTTCCTCTGTTTTGATAGGAATGAAAAAAAACTCATTCACCAAATCAGTAGCTACATACCATGTACCTGAGGCCCTATTAAACTCTTCTAGCAAAAATAGAGCAAATATGGCATAGCAGAAACAATTGGAGATTCTATTTTGTTGAGTTTATAGTATTTTTTGGATCCATCTGGTATCTACCTGAGCGTGAAACTGGTAAATTAAATGGAGGTGTGGTAGAAACTAAAATCCCTGAACCCTGTAGATGTTTAATAGTGGCACTAATTTTTGCCATCCCTCTGGAATAAAATCTTTGTTTTTATTTCCATCTTGGCTGGAGTGGGGAAGAATAGTTTCTAAGGCTTCCAAATGACCTACCCAATACAATATCAATTACCTGACAAAATCCCAATGTTGGTGTTTTGCCAATTACCAGTTATTGCTTCTGAGTATATACTAAAGATCATGGGAATGACCTTTTGATATGCATACAGACCCAGTGGACCCACCTGACTGGACCTTGACCAGGACCTTACTCACTACCTGTCCTACATATGCCTACCTTGAGCAGGGACCCAGAGGATGATGTTGGTCTCCAGGTGTTAGTGACAACTCAGATCCTTTGCCTAGTAACCCTTGAGATATTTGTATATTCCCCTTCTCCTAGTCACAAGTTTACCTAAGAAAATGTCCATAGGTACCTTTGGGGCAGGATGGGAGTTTTGCTAAGTGTATTTGTCATAATCATGCAGGGTCATTCCTTCAGGGACAAGAAACATTAGATAGTAAGCTTCAGGTCCAAAACTTACTGAAGTACAGAAATTGGGAAATATGTAATAGCTTTATATTGTAGAAATGGCCCTCACACTCATAATCATCTGCCTTTAGTTCCTCTCGATAGTACAAATTGAATAGTATCTTTGCCATTCAATATAAAAATTGCATCTACCTGACTTCTGACAGATAACCCTACCAAGCAGCTTCTGTTGTTTTAGAACCCCATTAACTCTACTGCTACTAGTGAACCTACTTCTCTAAGTCCCTCATACTGTCAGCCCTGTCCTCTGAGAGTACTTTTTACATCACATTGAAACATACTGTAAATGACCGAATTACAGACAAACTTGGGATCCACTTAGGATCATTAAATCTATAAAAAAGGATATTTTCACTTTATCATTTAAAAACATGACTTTTCCTACTGCATTTTTAAGTCCCTTGCTTCAGGATCCTTTTTATTTAAGAAGAGGAGGAGTTTACTGGGTCTTATTTTTTATATACCTTTTGTACATATAACTTTGATCCTTTTACAGTTTGTGCCTTACTGATATTATCTTAATATAAAGTTGTACAGCTCAAAATCAGGCAGATTGTGATCTGGAAAAAATGGGAAAACATACATGTTTTGTTCTATTTTTCAGATCTCAGTTACTTTTTATAGTTAAAGAAAATCAGGAGTCTGTGTCCTTTCTGAGTTTTATCAATTTTTTAAAACATTCAATCAAGCTCATAGGAATCTATAAAGACAAAGACAAGACAAAGAGAAAAGATTTAAGTCAGGATGATTTCTATAACCTCTCATATTCTAATTCAATAAATATTTCATGAGCACTGAGAACTTTATAGCTGCTGGAGAGGCAATGAATAAAAGTCTTTGTACTCTAACGATCTGCTAGGGTGTTGGGAGACAAGGGATAAGGAAAGACTTACAGAAAGATGAGAAATATACAGAGGGAACAAACAGGAGGAATTGCCCAACAAAGAGGTAAAGACAGATGGAAAAGAGTGGGGGTGAACATGTCTCAGTAAAAGAGGTAATCCTTGAGCCAAAATAGAGAAAGATTAGTCAAAATTCAGCTCTAGAGATAACTATGGGTAACAACAACGAAACAAAATCCAAATGGGACACACCTAAGGATGTTATTAGTTTATTTGTTTGGTTTTTATAGTGTTGAATTTGATCCATTAAATATAAAAAATTTTTACTTTATTCTTGAATAAATAGATTATTATATATGGATGATTGGAAACCCCATCAATAAATTACAACATATGTGATAATACACAATGATGGTTGAATTTGTATATCACTAATCTGTTCCAGCAGTATAAAGGTTGATTTATTTAAAAAATAGTGATTAATATCTAGATATAATATGAGAGAAAACAAACTTGAATGTCCACCTATATCATGTACAAAAGTAAATTTGGGGTTATTATGGCTTTTAAACTTAAAATCAAAAGAAAAATAAAATCTTAGAGCAAAATTTGGGATATTAGATGTTAGAGATTAAAATACAATAGTGTATCCTGCAAACCATTGATTCAATATATATGCATGTATTTATAGGCTATTTATTAATACTAATTTTTTATTAAGCCATGAACCACATTAAAGAGTATAATATACAAGGGTTATGAAGCATATGCCATGACCATATTATATCTCAAAATGAATAAAACTAAATAAACAATGAATATGTTTTTAAAATCTCCCAAACAGAACCCTTTATTGATAATTAAATTTGCTATTCATTAAATATAAAATTTTACATTTAATAATGCCTAAATTTAAGTTTGTTAAATTTTATATTTAATAAGTTTCATATTTAATGAACATCTAAAGATATTCTATTAACTGAGGTGAAGTCCCCAAGAAGGATGGGTTGACAAGATATCATTGAGTCCCCAAGAGTGATGGGTTGACAAGATCCATCATTGAGGAGAGAATACATAGGATTTTTAAAAGCAGAAGGTCAGCCAAAGCTAGATATGGTGGCCTTTTCCTTAGAAAACTGTCAAAATTATTAAATTGAATTAAGTGACAATATAGATAAATTTATAAGTCTAAAGGTAAAAAAAAATTGGGATAGTTAGAAATCTAAGGCTTCCCTTTTAAGTGAAATGGGAAAAATAGGCACTAATAAAGACAATGAAAACTAAAGTTTATTGACCTTACTGTACCATTCACTGTGTTAAGAGCTTTAAATACATGACCTTAATTAACTCCTCTATAGAGTTGGCACTGTTACTGTCTCCATTTGACCAAATGGGAATTTGAAAGTTTAAGAAGTTATATAACTGCCCCAGGTTATAGAAGTCTTGCCTGGTGGAGCTGTAATTTCAAATAAGATCATTGGCTCAGACTTAGAAGATAGAGTTGAAAGGTATGAATCAACTTCCTTGGGGAATGAGAGATTCTGCTGATAGGGAAAGAAAAGGGAAAGCTGAGGAGTCTGGTAAGGATGATATCTCTTGCTCTACTAAAAATCAAGATTCTTTTCCAATGACAAAGGAAGACCGGATATTGAAACAGGGTCTCACTAGGTTGATGAGAGTCTCAGTACTTGCTAAGGCTGTCCTCAAACCTGCCATCCTCCTATGTCAGCCTCCCAAGTACTGGGATTACAAGTGTGCACCACCACGCCCCGCTTTCCCTTTTATTTTAATCTTGTGCTCCATGAAACTCAACTCCTAATTGCAAAAACATTAGATTAAGTATTAGCAGAATAAATTGTAGTCCTAACTTTGTAATTTTTAATATCTCTGGGCTTTACTTTTTCATATTTAAAATTCATGTGATTTTGAAGTTTGCCTTCTAATAAACTAATTGTTCTAACAATATGAAAATGAGATGAATATCAATACATGAGGAAACCATTTTCTTATGTATTAGTTGATGAAAATATGTAATTTTTACTTTAAAAAGTTATTTCTCCATCTATCTCATGCTGACTAGGATATTCTAAAAAGCTTTGCCAGTTCAAATGTCAAACAGTAATAAAATTAATCTCTTTATGTTATATAAGCATTAGATTGACAATGTTTGATTTGTTCTCTATATTTAAAAATATCTAATTTATAGTCTAAATCAGTAGTCAGGTTTAAACTAATGTTTTTTTTTTTTTTTGCAGTACCGGGGATTGAACCCAGGGGCATTCTACCTCTGAGCTAACCCCTGACCCCATTTTTTTATCCTTTATTTTGAAACTGGGTCTCATGAAGTTGCGGAGGGTCTCACTAAGTAGCTGAGGCTGGCCGCGAACCAGGATCCTCCGGTCTCCGCCTCCCAAGTACTGGGATTACAAGCGTGTGCCACCACGCCCGGCCTAAACTAAATTTTAAGGCAAAGAGAAACTCAGTATTTGATAGTTATTGAAGAAGTAGAATCCTACCTAGTAAAGTTTTAACAAAGTTTAGCATCTTCAGGAAACTTGTAGGATAATTTTCAACTTAGCTAAAATTATGTAGTAGAACATCATTACTTTGATTTTATCTTGCTTTACCTTAAACTCATTTAGTTTATAATCAACAAATGAACATAAATAAGTTTAATCAGGTATTTTTTCAACATAGAGATTCAAAGTTTGCATGCTAACAGAGTTGAGCTCCATGTCCTGTCCTTCAATATATTTGTTGAGAAATTCTTTCTTACTACAGGAAGTTTAGACCTAATACACACATTTATTTAGCCTCTCCCCCCTCCCTTGATGCTAGGGATTGAACCTAAGGCCTTGTGCATGCTGGGCAAGTACTCTACCACTGACCTACAAATGCATTTTTATGTAACACTTTTTAATGAAGTATAATATCTATTCAGAGATACGTATAAATCATAAGAGTACATCTCAATGAATTTCCATACCCAAGTAAGCAGTTATATGATAAAAATAGAAGACACAAAAGTCATACGAGGATGTAAGAAGACTTCTCATTCTCCTATTTAGCCATCTCTTCATCCTCCAAGGTAATAATTATCCTGCCTTTAACACTACAGATTAGTTTTGCTTATCCTTTAATTTTGCATAAACAGAAGTATAATGTATATTGTTTGCTTAAGGCTCCTTTGATGCAAAATTATGTTTTTGAGATTCATCCAGGTTATTTTATATAGCAATAGTACATTAATTTTCATGCCAAGCACAAGAACATCAAATGAAAATATGGACCTGTGCAAAAGAATGAAAGTTTCCAGATACAGTGTCTGTTAATTTATATTTAATATTTTTAAATTATTTATACCTCTTTAAAAATAATTGTTTCAACAAAAGTAATAAAAGCCAAGTGTGAGGAATATATATTTGATCTCTGTCTCTGTTCCTGAAACAGAACTCCTGAATCCCTTGGAATTTCCTGGTTGATAGGAATGAATTTTGTTGTAAGGAGGTGACTCTTGGTGGGCTGCTGGATACCTGCTGAATAGGAGCTGATCACGAGAAAGGCCAATTCGTTATTGGAAGCTTGGAACTTTCAGCCTCACCCTTCATCCTCTGGGGAGAGGAAAGGTATTAAAGGTTGAGTTCATAATCAATTGTGTATATGTGATGAAGCCCCCATAAAAATGCCTAGTCTATGGGGTTCAGAGAGTTTCCAGATTGGTAGAAGCATCCATGTGCCAGGATGGTAACACACCCCAACTCCATGGGTACAAAAATCCTTGTGCTCAGAACTCATCCAGACCTTGCCCTACGTGCTTTTTCATCTGGTTGTTCATTTCTATCCTTCCCTGAGTTCTGTGAGACATTATAGCAAATTATCAAACCTAAAAAGGAGAGAATGAAAACGTTTGATTTGTAGACAAGTCAGTCAGAAGTATTAGAGGCTCAGGACGTGTGATTAACATATGAAGTGGGAGCCGTCTTGTGGAACTGACTCCTTAACCTGTGGGGTCTGCATGGATTCCAGGTAGATAGTGTCAGAATTGAGTTAAATTATAGAACACCCAGTTGGTGTCAGAAGAATTGGAGGGAAAACCCACACATTTGGTATCAGAAGTGTTGTGAGTATGGAAAACAGTTCCTCTTTTTATGTTTATTAAATGTAAAAGTAAAATGTATGACAACAGTAAAAAAAATACAATTGAGTTCGAAATCAAGAACAGAAATATATCTGGAAAATCCTCAAATATTTGAAAACTGGATAACATACTTCCAAGTAATATGCAAGTCAAAAAATAAGTTGAAGTGGGAATTAGTATTTTGAGTTAAAAAAATGAAATCACAACATATCAAAATTGTGGGATGGCCCTAAAGCAGTACTTAGGGAGAATATATGGTACTAAATACCTATGATAGGAAAAAAGAAAAAAATCTCAATACCTTCAGATTCAAATTCTGAAAACACAATCTAGAAAATAGCTAGTAAAACCCAAAGAAAGGAAAAAAATAAAAATCAAGATATTAAGGTGGAAACCAATGCAGTACAAAACCAAAGAAGAAGAAGAAGGAGGAGGAGGAGGAGGAGGAGGAGGAGGAGGAGGAGGAGGAAGAGGAGGAGAAGGAGGAGAAGAAGAAGGAGAATCAATGAAGTCAAAAGCTGGTTCTTTCAGAAGGTCAATAAAATTAAAACACTTCTGGTAATGTGGACAAGGCAAAGGAGGGAAGATACATATCACCAGTATCACAAATGAGAGCAGGGGCATTACAGTATAAATGTATACCAATAAATCTAACAACTTGTGTGAAATAGAGTAGTTACTTGAAATATCACTTTCAAATCTCACTCAAGAAAAGTAGATAAGCCAGGAACTGTGGCGCACGCCTATAATCCTAGTACCTGGAAGGCTGATAGGAGGATCACAGGTTCGAGGCCAGCCTCAGCATAAGTTGAGACCCCCAGCAACTTAGAAAGACCCTGTTTCAAAATTAAAATTTAAATGGGATGAGGGTATAGCTCAGAGGTAGAATCCCCCTGGGTTTAATCCCCAGTATCAAAGAATAAAACAAAACAAACCCAAGTAGATAACCATATACCATGAGTGTTGTGTGTGTGTGTGTGTGTATGTTACTGGGGATTGAAACACCCAGGGGCATTCTACCTCTCAACTATACCCCCAGCCCTATTTTATTTTGAAACAGGGTCCCACTAAGTTGCTGAGGGCCTCACTAAGTTGCTGAGGCTGGCTGCAAACCTATGATCCTCCCGTCTCAGCCTCCCAAGTACTGGGATTATAGGCACATGCCAACACGCCTAACTACCATACCCATTTAAAAAAATAATAATAATTTGTAGTTAGAAACTTTCCCACAAAGAAAACTTTAGGCCCAGATGTTGTCTCCACTCATTAACTGTATCAAATATTTGAGGAAGCATTCATACCAATTTTATAAAAAACTCTTCCAAAAAATTGAAGAGGAGGAAAATAGTTTTCATCAAGTTAGCATTACCCTTACCACAAAACCAAAGGTATTATAAAAAAAGCAAAATCAGAGATCAATGTCCCTCATGACTATGAATGCAAATATTCTAAACAAAAATTTTAGAAATTTACTTCAACAATAAATACAAAGGATAATACAACATTATAAAATTGGGTAGGGAAGGTTCATTCCTGGAATGCAAGATTTAACATTTGAAAAATCAGCCGGGTGTGGTGGCGCAGGCTCATAATCCCAGTACTTGGGAAGCTAAGACAGGAGGATCACAGGTTCACGGCCAGCCTCAGCTACTTAGTGAGGCCCTCTGCAACTTAGTGAGACCCTGTTTCAAAATAAAGAATAAAAAATCAGGCTGGGGGAGTAGCTCAGAGGTAGAATGCCCCTGGGTTCAATCCCAGGTACCACCAAAAAACAAAAAAAAATAATAAGAACACCTAAATAGATGGAGATGTATACTGTGTACATGGATTAGTAAATATTAAATTAAGATATCATTGGTTCTAAATTTATGTATAGATTCAATGCAATTGCAATCGAAATTCCACTAGGAATTTGTAAAAAATTGGCAAGCTGATTCTAAGTCATATGGAAAGGCAAAAAACTTAGATGATCCAAAATGCCTTTGAAAAAGAGGAACAACATTGGAATACTCGTACTGTGTGATTTCAAGACTTATAAAGCTACAATAATTGAGACTTGTGATATTTGTGAAAAGATAGAAAAATAGATTAGAGAAACAGGAGAGAGATTCCAGAAATAGACCACAAATGTTTGGTCAATTGATTTTTGACAAAGGTGCAAAGGCAATTTAACGAAAAATGGAAATCATCTTCAACAAATGGTGATGAAAAAAATGGATCACTCATGCAAAAAATGAACTTCATTTTATAGTCTATGCCATATGTAAAAATGAAATAAAAATAGATCATACACCTAAATTTAAAAACTATAAAGCTTCTAGGAAAAAACAAAAGGGAAAATCTGTTGGACCTTGGGTAAGACAATACTATTTTAGATATAACACCAAAAGTATGACCCACAAAAAAAATTAATAAATAAGATTTCACCAAAATTAAGAACTTCTGTTTTTTGAAAGACAATTGAAAGAATAAAAAGATAAGCTGAAAGCTTGGAGAAAATATCTATAAACCACATACATGACAAAGAACCTGTTTCCAGGATATATAAAGGCCTCTCAAAAGTCTTTAATAAAACAACCCAGTAAATAGTGGAAAAAAACTTGAATGGGTACTTCATCAAAGATGGTAGATGAATTGCAATTAAGTACAGGAGGAAAAGTGTCAACATTATTAATCATTGATGACATTCAAACTGAAACCACAATGAGACATTACTATAGAGGAGAAGGGAACTGAACAGGAGAAAGGGCTTCTAAAGGGACGTGAATAATCTTTTGGGAGTGATGGATATGTTCATTATCTTAATAATGATGGTTCAATGAGTGTGTAAATATATAAAGACTTGCATATTTTACAGTGTAAATATTATCATTTTACTTATATCAATTATACTTCAAAAAAGGCTGTTTTTAAAAATCCCCAAGAGGCAGCTGAAAGAGCTGAATACAATTGTCTCTGAGAGGCAGAAATGGAATGGGAAGAGTTGAATGCAAACAATTACATCATTTTAACACAATGATTTTGGTGCAATTTAATTTCTTAACATATTAGTTTGTTGAAAATAAAAATGATACCATTTTTTTCAATTTAGGTGAACAGTATGAGAAAACATAAGATTTTTAATTTTTATATCATATGTTAAACTTTTCAAAATGATTTCTCCATCTATCATCTCTCATGTCCCAATCTATTATAATGTCTGCTGGTGGATGAATGTTCCTAAAGTCCTTGGAACATGCCAATCCCCTTTCCTGAAATTTTCAATGTCCACACTGTTAAAAAATATTTACACATCTCTGTGTTTGATGCATGGCAGGTGTGTTACTGATTGGTAGGAAAAAGTAACAGCTACACCTCTGTTATAAATTTTGGATGTACGAAAAAGGTATGAAGCCTGAGGTAATGATTAGAAAAGTAGAGAGATAGCTACAATCTACAGGGAGTGATGGGGCTCACAAGAGAGTATGCTATCCTTTGCCCCTGAGTCCCTAGAAGGGTACACACCTGCCTAAAACTGTTCCTCATTATATAGTTAGGGATCCTGTCAGAGCTGAGAAAAATGCTAATGTCTCACTGTGCAACAGACCTTTTATAATAATGTTTAGATCACCCCTCTAAAAGTGAAGATAGAGTTTTAAATTATTAGGAATTCCTGGATCTTGAACCAGATTCATCAAGAAGATCCAATCCTGGGAATAGAGTGACATTGATATACTTTTCAGCCTTGAAACATCCCTTCCTACCCACCACCTCCCACAAAGAAATAGGGAAACTCATAGACAATTAATATTCTAAAATGTAAAACAAATTGAGCAATGAGGTCAAGATTGTTGGGAGACAATTCTCAATGGATCTCTTTTTATCTCTCTCCTTTTCTGAGCAAGAATTAACGGCTTGGTTTCAGACTGATCTTTTCAAGGATATTTACAGCAAACAGCCTTTGAAGATACAGTATTTTGCATCAAGGTCAAGGGCACATTTTTTCCTGATCCCAATAATAAAGATAACTTCTCCCTCTGGGGCAAAGTTTAAGAAGATTTGCTAGCAAGCCATTGAAATGTGAACATACTGCATGCATAGTACCCACCTGACATACTCTGTGCTGAGATTTTCAGGGCAAGAAGATTCTGTGCAAACATTGAGCTCATGCTGCACACTGTGCCATGAGTAATGAAGTACTTTGTCTCTGACCCAAGAATCTTGTGTCTTTCACTGGTTTCAGTGCTACTGTGGCAAGCAAATTTATTAGTTTTCAAGTAGCATAAAGTCACAGACCTTTGACAGTTATTGACAAAGATGTGTCACTCATTTTTAATGACTGTACAAAAGACAGTTCTTGATTGTCCTGTAAGATTATAATATAGCTAAAAAATTCCCATCACCAAGTGGTGTCTTAGCCCTCATAACATCGTAGCTCAATGCATTATTCATGCGTTTGTGGTGACACTGGTTTAAACTAACCTACTGCACTGCCAATTGTATAAAATTATAGCACAATTAGGTCTGGTACATAAAACTAGATAATGATACTAAATGATTAAATTGCTGGTTTATGTATTTGCTATACTATATTTTTTATCATTGTCTTAGAGTATACTCCTTGTGCTCATAAAAACCAAAAGTTTACTGTAAACCAATGTGCTGTGTTACACAGGTAGCCTCATACATCTCATGCTTATTGTCTCTTGACTGATTCATTTTTCTCCTGTGCTTGATTTAATCTTGTATCATTTTGTACGTCATGGCCCCGGGAGTAATAGACTTTCATAGGGAGAATTAAGAGGTACAATTTAATTGAGGAGGATGGGGGATATAAATTGAAAATTGTGGACTTAAAAAGATACGAAGACAAAAATCTAATGTAAAACAAGAGTATATTCAAAGGTTTTAGGAAGTGATTATGAAGCTGTTGAGTCGAGGCAAAGAA
The DNA here is from genome assembly GCA_004027185.1 of Glis glis. NCBI lineage: Eukaryota > Metazoa > Chordata > Mammalia > Rodentia > Gliridae > Glis > Glis glis. The sequence continues at coordinate 30,903 of PVJS01010563.1, read as the reverse complement.
AAATGCAACTCAGAATAAGAATCTAAATCTTAATCTTCCATTTTTAGATTTAAGAATTTTATTAAGAATTTAGGTCCTTATTGGACAAAGGTTTAGTGGTTTTCAAGATATTTTACTTTTATGAAGACTAAATTATAAATTCATATGACTAGTTATAAATTATGGATATTTACATATCAAATAAATGTATAGGATGGTTTTGAATAAAGTCCACTGTGTCCCTGGGTCTGTGCACAGATTCTGCCCCAGTCTGACGCTGCAGGTTGGTTGGGAGAACTGAGAGTAGAGGACACATGTCAGTGGCAAAACTCACAGGAGCCACAGCACTTGAACAGGTGCTTTCTCTTTTCAACCTACCTCTTAGTTACCCCCAACTCTACCCTCTTTTTTCTTATCTCCATCTCTTCTGCCCCATGCCTTTTTTTCCTCTCACTTCTTCCTCTAGCTACTCCTTCTTTAAGCTTTCTTCCCTCATTCTTTACATACAGTAATTCTCATACAGCACCTAGAAACATATGATACTTTTCACTCTAACAGCGTAGAACTCCTTCTATGCATCATCACTTCCTAAGTAAGCATTAAAAAGAGCTGGGCAAGCTGGGTGTGATGGCACATGCCTGTAATCCTAGTACTTGGGAAGCTGAGAGAAGAGAATTGCAGGCTCAAGGCTAGCCTCAGCAACTTAGCAAGGCCCTCAGCAACTTAGTGAGACCCTGTTTCAAAATAAAAATTAAAATAGGGCTGGGGATGTAACTCAGATGCAGAATGCCCCTGGCTTCAATCCCAGTGCCTAAAATAAAATAAAATAAAATAAAATAAAATAAAATAAACCAGGCTCCATGGCACACACCTATAATCCTTGCAATACTTAGGAGGCTGACACAGGAGAATCTCAGATTTGAGGCTAGCACATGGTGATTTAGTGAGATATTGTTTCAAAATATGAAATATAAAATTAAAAAAAGGGTCAGGAGTGTAGCTCAGCAGTAGAATGCCTCTGGGATCAATCCAATATGAGAAGGAGGAGGAGGGAGGAGGAGAGAAGAGAAGAGAAGAGAAGAGAAGAGAAGAGAAGAGAAGAGAAGAGAAAGAAAAGGGAAGAGAAGAGAAGAGAAAGAAAAGGGAAGAGAAGAGAAGAGAAGAGAAGAGAAAGAAAAGAGAAAAGAAAAGAAAAGAAAAAAGAAAAGAAGAAAAGAAAAGAAAAGAAAAAAAGAAAAGAAAAGAAAAGAAAAGAAAAGAAAAGAAAAGAAAAGAAAAGAAAAGGGAGGAGAGGGGGAAGAGGGGGAAGAGGGAAGAGAGAAGAGAAAGATGCTTTCTGTAAGAGAGAAAGAAAGAGAAAAGAAAGATTCTTTCTGTTGGTATTTATAATTTACCCTGAAAAATCTAATAGCATCTAATACAAGGTTATTTGGATGTTTTACTTTATGTAAAGTACTGTGCTCTTTATGTAGATACTCAGATCTGTTTTGTTCTCCCATATTGTGAGTGAGTGATGAAAGAGTTAGTAGGTGTAAGCTGACAAAAATACATGTTTTCTTTCAAAGTAATACTTAGATTTGTAGTAGTAACTTCTTTTTATATCTTAGAACTTTCTTATAACACTGTGCCAAGAATGAAGTTCAGCAAGAAAATTAATAGAACAGGGATACAAAAATTGTTCATCATTACAAAGCATGCAGAATAAAATGTATTCCTGAGTATGGTGTAATATTTTAAAAATATATTAACTATAAAAGCCAAATGTGTAAAGCTGTGAAATTTGCAATTCAGACTCATTTTATAATCATGCTGGAGGCAGAATTCCACTTCTACAGGGTGCAGAACTCTGTGCATCTTGCACATTCTAGACACATAATTACTGTTTTGTTTAGATTTTTTTAGTATGAAATAGCCAACTACATGTGTTTCTGAAACTATTTTTACAATTACACTTATTTGTTGTTAATAATAGCATTTTTAATATTTATTTCATTTATATTATAAAGATCTGTCAAAGTTATCACATAGGTGGTACTTGTGATTGCTCTGGAATTAGTCTCTAGCATCAAGTGGACCTGGGTTCAGAATTACAATTCTACTATTTCTAATTGCTTGAATCAAACTCTCTCAGAGTTAGATGCCTTGTCAATAAAATTGATATAATAAAAGCTACCTTTCATGGCTGTGGTTAAGGTTAGAAAGAAATATATATATATATATATATATATACACACACTATAATGAATACTCCATAAATGAGAATATTATTATTTAACTTGGGTGAACAATCAATGGACCATAGTATTATGGGATTATTTCTGGGCTCTCGCTTTTTTTTCTCCATTGATCTATATGTCTATCCTTAGCTCATGACCACACTGTCTTGAGTATAGCTTTGTGCAAAATGTTGTAGCCAGAAAGTGTGAGTTATTTGATGTTTCAAGATTGTTTTGTTTCTTTTTTCTTTTTTCAAGATTGTTTAGTCTATTTAGGGGGGGTTGTAATTTCACATGAATTTTAGGATGAGCTTATTTAATTTCTCCTTTAATGTTTTTCAAATAATAATTTTTTAAAAAAAGAGCCCAGCTCTGTCAGCTGCCAGACTGCAGCGAGCCATCAATACTCCTGAAGTTAAATATACCTAGATTTTTTTCCTTACTTGCTCCACTGAGACTTCTAGTAATGGATTTAAAGATGATTGCCTGAGAATCTAGCTGTGCTTTTTGTTCAAATTCTACTTTATCTATAATATGAACAGTCATACAGCATCTTCCTGACTCTAGCAAATGACTGAATGTTACATTTTCCTTAGTGTATTGTTAGTTGTAGATTTGAATCAAAATTTAGATGCTTTCATATTAACCATGGCCTAGAGCAAGAGCAGTGGAATTTTGTTAATAATATGTTTTCAAATAGAAATATATTTATAGTTCATTAAGAAAGAAATTTTATTTTTCAATTCTTTTTTTTTTTTTTTTTTGCGGTACCGGGGATTGAACGCAGGGGCGTTCTACCTCCGTGCTACGCTCCCGGCCCTATTTTTTATACTTTATTTTGAAACCGGGTCTCACGAAGTTGCGGAGGGCCTCACTAAGGAGAGAGAGAGAGGGAGAGAGAGAGAGACAGGGAGAGAGAGAGCAAGAGAGCTGAGGCTGGCCGCGAACCCGGATCCTCCGGTCTCCGCCTCCCAAAGTACTGGGATTACAAGCGTGCGCCACCAACCCCGGCTTCAATTCTTTTTTTTTTTAACTCTCTCTCATGCTTCCCTATGAGTTCCTATGTGTGAAATTATCCTAAACAATTTCTAGAGAACTTTGGAGGAATGTGTAAAGGGGTCAGTTTTGTATTGATTTTTATTCTTACTCTTTGTTAATGACTTTCATGGTTGAGTCAACTGAATTTGATTCATCCTCATCTATTGTATCAGAGATGCTTCACTGATCTCAGAAGTGACATATATTTTGTTTCTTCTGCCCTTGATATATTCAGCATATTAGTGGGTACTAAAACAATTACAGAGGAATGCATTGACAATCAATATACAGAATTCATGGTCTATTTCAACTTTTGAAGGCAAGTTATTAAAATGTTCCTAATGTTCTCACATGACCTTAATTACTGACAATTTCAGTTTGTTTTCTAGCTTCCTTTGTTGTAGATTGCTTCTCTCTTTGATTACTTTGGGTCATTATTCATTTATAATACATTACACTTGGGCTCTATGTATTTCTCTTGATACATACGTAGCTTCTTGATACTATGGCAGGTGATTTTTTTCCTTGAAAATGGTTTGGCTTTCCATTACCATACAGATTACTTTTCTTAATTAAAGTGGGTAGGTTTATAAATTGGAGCTGAAAGCATTTGGGCTCCTCCTTGAAGCTCTGTTTTGCCATTCATTACTTGAAGTGTTCTCTCTCATATTCACGCTACCATTAACCAGAGGGCAAAAATGCTTCTGATTTAAACAGGCTATATTTAGACAAATTAATTTTTATGAAACATAAAAGGTCACTCACTATTCCTCCAATGTTTCTTGAACAATGAAAATGGTGAGTAATAGACCATCAGACAAAACATAAAAATGGGGGTTATCCATTATAAAGATTATGCTGCCAAAGGACTCTATGGTTTTAAACAGTGGTACATAATTTTGAATTTTCACGTCTAACTTTAAAAAGTGGGATTATTAATTTTATACTCTTGAAGATGGCAGACAGGATAGACACAAAGCATGGGGAAATCAACCGAAAGAAGTCTCCCTTAGCCTTTCTGAGGTAAAGGAACAAGACATGGCAGGAGCAAATAACAACTTTTGTCATCTATAACAGAGCTAACAATCTCTGATCCATAGAAATAGTCCAGCAGGAACAGGGCAGGCGGCGGAAGAGTCGGGGGCTGTTACAGAACTTTTTCCCAACCATTTTCTGGGCCACTGAGCTCTGAATCCACAACCTAAACTAGTGCTGGTGCACTGCCCAGAAGGCGCCAGCGGGGCTAAGGCCATGGACGCGGCCCAGCCCGTCCCCCAGCGCCGCGGGAGCACATGCCGCCGTCCAGCCTCGGGAGAACCCTGCACCCCAGAGCTGTGCGTGGGGGGGGTCCCCAACATCCCCACAAAATCAGCTTCACCGGAAGCGGCTTGGCCCGGCTTGGGCCTGGCTTGGGCCCGGCACCCGCGCTCCCGGGAAAGTGCGGAGGGGCACCCGCTCCACTGCCCTGGTGACCTAGTAAGGGCTACAGGTTCCCTCTCTTGGGACCAGGCTGCTGAACCTTCTTGGGCCAGCCAGGCTTCTGGGTGCGGCGTGGAACCCCACCCTCTCCCATCCATTAGGTTGCAGCAGAAGCAGGGCTGAAAGGAACACTGAAAAGCTCCCCTACCTCTGGGTGTGTTCTGGCGGCCAAACCAGAGACCTCTTCCAACCGACCCCCCCCCCGCCACTCCCCACCCAGCACCGGTGTTTATCACCACGAGAGGTGCTGAGAACCGTCCCACCCACCCCCACGGCAGGGAGAACAACCCATACAGTCTAGAAGTCAAACTGCCTGGGGAGGCTACACTAACAGATATCACCACTGGCCCAGCCTGGCCACAGCCGCCAAGCCAGAACCAAATGCCTTAGATCAGTGAGCGCCCCCCAGAGGTAGAACAGGGAAAAGCACCAGCAGGACCCCAGGCCCAGGGGCACCTTCCACCAGGAGTTCCTAGCAGGCTCTACTTTCAAAATGGTATAGCTTCTGTTACAGACCCAATGGCAGCAATATGTGCCCACGCTACAGGGGAGCCAACTCAGGTTGCGGAGAGATTGAGGACTACTGCACCAACAAGGCCCGCCCACCACACACCCTGCACCGGTGGAGTCTGTGCAGCCTGAGTAGTGTCTCCAGGTTCTTGCTCTCTAGCACACCCCTCTTGAACACAACGTAAGCACGGACGCCAAGGCAGTCTTAGGTCATGCAATCTGGATCACCGGGTCTTCTGACAGGGAGAGGAACTTCTCCCTCTCCCACCCAAGAAGAACTCGCAGACCTTAAACCGAACCAGAAAAGAGTTGAGAGAAGACTCAAACAAGCTCAAATTGACCTGCCTTGTTCCTGCTTGCTAAAGGACAAAGGAAACACACACTCCATCAAGCAGTGGCAACAGTAGCCCATAACCATTTAGAACAAAAGAGGATTCCTTTTTTGAAACTTCACTACCACAACAAAATCAAATCTCTACTCTAAGAAGATAAAGAAAAAAGAAAAATTCATTTCCCTTAAAATTTGTATTAAAAATCTTTTCAAATCTTTTTTTAAACTTTTTAATCTATTTTTAAAATTTGTTCTATTTTTTATTTTCTTTTTCTTTACTTTTCCTAATAAATACTTGCTCTTAATTCTCTGTTATTGGTGGTGTTTGGGGTTTCTTTCTTCTGGTTTCAATATTTTGTATGTTAAATTGATCTCTCCCTCCCCTTTTTGTATACTTTTATCATTATCTAACATTCATATTTAATCCATTTTGTTTGGTTTTTGTACTTTAGGGTTTTTTTTCTGTTTGTTTATGTGCTACTAGTCTTGTCTGAGGTTTATTCTCTTTCTAAATAAAGCCCCTTCTCCATGTGGATGTGTCTGTCTATAGGTTAGACTGCAGCCTGGTTCTACCTGAGTCTTTACCATTTCTTAAACTTTTGTTCTACCTCACTCTCCTCTTCTTGAGCATTAATTTCTTAATAGAAAACACCACAGTAATTTTTCTCTCCCTTTCTGATTTCTCTCTGTTTTGGACTGTCCCAGTTATATTATCTTCTCCCTAATCCTTACTCTACAAAATAATAGTGTCCACCTGGACATAAACTTCCCAACCTGGAATGAAAACTCTGAATTCCAATGATAAGAAATCAAGATACAAATATTTTGCAGCCAGTTCTGCTGAATACAGAACATGCCAGAGGATAACCTACCAAATTCCATTCATACACCTCTAGTATACTGACAGTGAGCACTGGGAGAAGAGGCACATCTCACTACAAATTGGAAGGAAGTCTGAATAGAGTGGGTGTTTTACAAAGCATGTCCAGTATCAACAAAACACCCAAACTGAAGAAGAACTACCCTCCTGAACAGTCAATAAGTCCTGTCCAGCTCACACAGCAGACTAAAGGAGGTAACCAGGCAAAGCAGATTCTGAAATATCCCACTTGTGCCAGATGATATACCCATTTAAGAAGGCAGTGAAAGCTGAAGTTAAACACCCAATTATAAAAAGCAGATGATTAGAAACTAATTAATACTTCATTGCAAGTCCATAAGACCCCTGAAAATATGGGGGGAAAGTCCGCCAAAACCACAACTAATCCTTACAATCTCACAACAATAGAACCCACTGAAATAGAGATGAAGAGGATGCCAGACAGAGAATTCAGAATTTTGATCTTCAATCTGATCAGTGACCTCAAAAAGGAAATTGGGGGGGGCATTCAGAAAATTAAGAACTATGTCCATAAAGAAGTAACAGAAAATCTGAATGAATTGAAAGAGTCAATAAACAATTCCATTAAAGCTATCACCAAGAGAATAGACCACGTGGAAAATAGGAGATTTTTCTATAGCCACAGAAGATAGTACATTCAAAACTGAAAATACAGCCATTAATTTTGTAAAAACAACACAACAGCAAGATCAGAATATCAAAGAGTTTTGGGATCATTTTAAAAGACCAAATCTAAGAGTCATTGACATTGAAGAAGGCATAGAAGCCCAGACAAAGAAAATTAAGAATCTCTTCAGAGAAATAGTAGAAAAATTCCCAAACTTGGATCAAGATGAGGATATCCAAGTATAGGAGGCATCCAGAACCCCAATCAGACAAGACCAGAGAAGAACATCTCCACACCACATTATAATCAAAATGTGCAACACTAAGGAGAGAATCCTAAAAGAGTTGAAAGTAAAAAACCAGCTGACATCCAGAAGTAAAACAATAAGAATTACCCCAAATTTCTCAACACAAGTACTGAAAGCCAGGAGGTCATGGAGTAATGCACTTCAAGCTCTTAGAGAAAACAACTTCCAACCAAGACTACTATATCCAGCAAAGCTATCCTTCAAAATTGATGGAGAAATAAAACCTTCCTATATACGCAGAAGTTAAAAGAATTCATGACGACCAAATGGGCACTTGAGAGAACACTCAAAGAAATGAACCAAAAAGAAGAAATGAAAAACAACATCCAAAGCAAAGAAGGAATGGATACCACGAGATGAATAACTAAGCTAAGGAGAATCATTACCACCTCAAATAAAAAAAAATGTATTCATCCAGGCATGGTGGTGCATGCTTATAATTCCAGTACTTGGGAGGCTGAGACAGGAGGATCGCAGGTTCGCAGCCAGCCTCAGCTACTTAGTGAGGCCTCCGCAACTTAGTGAGACCCTGTTTCAAAATAAAGAATAAAAAATAGGGCTGGGGGTGTAGCTTGGAGGTAGAATGCCTCTGGGTTCAATCCCCAGTACCACAAAAAAAAACCTTATTCAAAATGAAAAGAAACAAAAATCATATCTCCATAATAACACTGAACATCAATGGTCTCAACTCCTTAGTTAAAAAACATCATCTAGCAAATTGGATTAAAATTTATAATCCTACTATATGCTACTTGCAAGAAACACACATTATAGGAAGAAAGATTCATAAGCTGAAGGTGAAATGAAGGGAAAAAAGTTTCCATACAGACAGAGACAGAAGACAAGCAGGGGTGGCTACCATCATATCTGACACAGCTGACTTCAAGCCAAAACTTGTCAGAAGAGGCAAAGATGGTCACTTCTTATTGATAAAAGGAACTATTCAAAATGAACACATAACCATATTAAACATTATGCCCCTAATATTAGTGTACCAACCTATGTAAAGCAAACTCTTCTTGACTTAAAGACCCAGATAGACCCAATACAATAGTCCTAGGATACTTCAATACACCTCTTACACCAGTAGATCAGTTATCCAGACAAAAGATTAGTAAAGATACCTCAGACCTAAAGAACACTATAAACCAATTGGATCTAACTGACATTTTCAGAATATTCCACCCAACAACAGCTAAATACACATTCTTCTCAGCTGCCCATGGAAACTTCTCCAAAATAGACCATATTTTAGGCCACAAAATAAGCATAAGCAAGTTCAAAAAAATCAATATAATTTCTTGTATCTTCTCAGATCATAATTGACTGAAAGTAGAGATCAACAAGAAGATCCACAGAAACTACACAAATATAGGGAGATTGAATGTTATATTACTAAATGAAGACTGGATCAAAGAAGAAATAAGGAGAGAAATTAAAAAATTCCTAGAAACAAATTAAAATAAAGACAAAACATATCAAAATCTATGGGACACACTGAAGGCGGTGTTAATAGGAAAATATATATATTAAGCACTCACATAAGAAAAACAGAAAGACTTGAATAATCTAATGATGCACACATCGAAGTCCTGGAAAAGAAGGAACAAACTAACCTCAATGCCAGCAGAAGGCAGGAAATAATCAAAATCAGAGCAGAAATTAATGAAATGGAAAACAAACAAAAATAAAAAATAATCCAGGAGATCAACAAAGCAAAAAGCTGTTTTTTGAAAGGATTAATGAGATTGACACACCCTTGGCCAATCTAACAAAAGAAAAGAGAACAGACCCAAGTCTCAAGGATAAGAATCTTCCCAAAGGAAATGAAATCAGAATATTATAATCATATGTACATATACATATTCATAGCAGCACAATTTACAATAGCCAAACTAGGAATCAGCCTAGATATCCATCAATGGACAAACAGATCACAAAACTTTGGTATATACACACAATGGAATCTTACTCAGCCATAAAGAACAAAATTACACCATTTGCAGGAAAATGAATAGAACTTGAGAAGGGTTGAAGTCATAAAGAATGCAATAGTAGAAACAATGCTATGAATGTATACAAAATTGCCAATTTCAATCTCAAAGACTTGCAGTGTGAGTGTGAGGGAGGGGCGAACCCTGGTGGGGAGGGCAACAAGACATGTGTGCGTGTATTTTTCTAACACTCCACCTCAATATGATGTAAAATTACAATACACTCAATTTAAAAAGTAAAAAACAATTTACACTCTTTCACATTTTTTGATTGATATATAAAAATATACATGTACCATGGGGCATTTTGATACATGTATACATTGTACGATGTTCTAATCAGAATAATCATATATATCTCCTCAAACATTTATCGTTTCTTTATGGTGAAAACATTCAAAGTCCTTTATTCTAGGGTTTTGCTTTGGTTTTGTCTTTGTTTTTTTGTGGTGCTGGGGATTGAACCCAGGGGCATTCTTCCTCTGAGCTACATTCCCAGCTCTATTTTATTTTTTTAAACTTTGAAACAGGGTCTCACTAAGTTGCAGAGGACCTAAGTTGCTGAGGCTGGCCACAAACCTGTGATCCTCCTGTCTCAGCCTCCCAAGTACTAGGATTACAAGCATGTGCCACCATGCCTGGCTTTTTTTAAATATACACTATATTAGCATTATCTATAGTCATCTTACTATGCAACAGAACACTGGAACTTCTTTTTTCCTAACTATAACTTAGTCCCCATTGACCCAGTGTTCACCATCCTGCCTTCCCCTATTCTACTCTCACTGCCTATGAGATCAACTCCTTTAGATTTTACATATGAATGCAATGGTGTGGTGCTTGTCTTTCTGTACCTGGTTTATTTCACTTCTTAACTCTTTTAAATACAATAATTAGTTTAACTGAATGCCACTGGACAAGAATTTTACTGAAATGTGATAAAATTTTAGGAATAAGAAATTCTTTGGAGATCATGTATTTTATGGTATTAATGCTTAAATTCCCTTCACCCCTTATCCCCAGGATTGATGTCACTAATCAATGCCTGTATTTTCATTAGGAACATGTGTTATGGGCTTGGTGAGTCTTTGGGCTTTTCATCAGAAGAATCAGATAAAGGCACAACTGCAATGAGAACAAGACCCCTTATTGGGACTTCTTCCTAGAAGGGAGACATACCACTGACCAAGACAGTGTCAAGCTGGTGCTGCAACAAAGAAGGGAGCTAGTTTTATTCATGCATAAGTGTGGTAGGGGTGAACTACAGCATAGGAATATTAATTGGCTTTAGGTGCACTTTATTTTTTGGTACTGGAGGTTGAACCCAGATGCATTCTACCTTCGAGCTACACCCCCATCTTTAATTTTTATTTTGTTTTTAAATACTTTTATTGGTGCATTGTAAACTCACATAATTATGTAGTTCAAAGTGATAGGGACATACATGCACACAGTACTTGATGAGCTTCCCCCAGGTTCCTTCCCCACTCCCTCCCCTTCCCCATACATAATATTGAAATTGGCATTAGTGATTTCTCATATGTACATAACTTAAGGGGCAGTGTTTCCTTCATTGATTCTCCCTCTTCCCTAACACCACCTTCTAAACCCCCTCTATCACTCCACTGGGGTGTCTCCTCCATTATCTAAAGTCCCTATTGTATCCTGATTACTCCTTAGCTTCTGCATATGATAGAAAACAGCTGGCTCTTCACTTTTTGTGACTGGATAATCTCACAACATACTGTTCTCCAGGTCCAACCATTTTCCCCGCAAATGACATAATTTTGTTCTTCTTTATTGCTGAGTAGAATTCCATTGTGTGCATAACCCACAATTTTGTAATCAGTTCATCTGTTGCTGGGTACCTGGGTTGGTTCCCTGATTTTGCTATTATGAATTGTGATGTTATAAACATGGATATGTATGTATTACTATGATAGTCTGATTTCAATTCTTTTGGAAAGATACCCAGGAGTGGTAGAGCTGGATCATATGGTGGGTTCATTCCCAGGGTTTCACTAAGTTGCTGAGGGACCTGGCTAAGTTGCTGAGGCTGGCCTGGAACCTGTGATCCTCCTGTCTCATCTCCCGAGTACTGGGATTACAGGCATGCACCACCATGCCCAACTTTAGGTGTATTTTAAAAGATGTCCTCCCCAGGACATCAAACTTGAGGGAGGGGTAGTAAGCCAGCCACCCTGGCCCAAAATGTTACAATTCTCACAGTGATGCTATGTCCTGCATAAATATCTCTGCCCTGGGATGAGGATGAGTTGCAATAGCTTTTAAGAGAACACATTGGGGAAGTAACACAAATCATGTTAACAAGTCCAGGGTGCTGGGAATTTGCTGTTTCGATGACTCCACAATAGTTTTATCCTTTATGTTGTTTGTTCTTCGAGAATCACCATGAGGGTATCCTGGTTTTAATGATGCACCTGGAGCCAGGCATAGTGGCACACGCCTATCATCCCAGTACTTGGGAGGCTGAGATAGGAGGATTACAAGTTCCAGGCCAGTTTCAGCAACTTAACAAGACCCTCAGCAACTTAGTAAGATCCCTCTTTCAAAATAAAAAATAAAAAGGGCTGGGGGTGTAGTTCAGAGGTAGAAAACCCCTGGGTTAAATTCCCAGTACAACAACAACAACAACAAAATGTTAATAATGCACCTGGTTTCTGAGATCTGAGGCCTAGAAGACTGAGAATGAGCGAGTGAGAGGGTAGAGAAAGGCACATATGCTTTTAGTAGCTAACAGGCCATGAGTTAAAGCAGGAGAGCAGGAAAAAGCATATGGCATGCTTTTAATAGCCAACAACATAATAGTTAAGGTCTCTGGATGCATTTTCCCTGTTCATAGGAGACCTGTCTGTCTCATTCCCACTCAGTTTTTACTCCCTTAATCTTAAGAATCTTAAGGGGTGCTGCTTATCACGGGGGTCCTTCACTGTCACCTGGACCTCCTCTGAATAAGAACTCCAGGATCCTCCATAAGCAGCTCAGAGTTGCCATTTGAGATTTCATTTTCCGATCCAATCCCTTTATTTTATAGATGACAAGCAAAGTAATAAATCGACTTCTATATTTCTCTAACATCATAAAAAGTTATTTCCACAGCTAAAATGAGATCTCGAGCTGGGTGTGGTGGCACATGCTTGTAATCTCAGTACTTGGGAGGCTGAGACAGGAGGATCGCAGGTTCGCAGCCAGCCTCAGCTACTTAGTGAGGCCTCCGCAACTTAGTGAGACCCTGTTTCAAAATAAAGAATAAAAAATAGGGCTGGGGGTGCAGCTTGGAAGTAGAATGCCCCTGGGTACAATCCCCAGTACTGCAAAAAAAAAAATGAGATCTCAAGTCTCCTACCTAAGGTACTGTGTTCTTTGTACCTCATCAAGCAGACTTCCACCCACCTTCACTATTCTATTGCTAATCTGATGCATGCACACATGTAGAAAGTCAAATGTAGGCATGGGTATTTATGCATGCACCTATTAGGAAGAAGGGAAGAATGGCTGAAAGTCTAAATGGTCATGAGAGCTTTCTAATATTTAATATGAGACAAAAACTCTACAACTAGCACATTTAATATTTGTCCAGTTTTGAATGATCGTACTTTCTGGAAAAATGACAAAGTTCAACAATGTGTACCTCAAAAGAGAGGTTTCTTATATTTCTATTTGTACTTCACACTAAATAATTGCTAAACATCAGCTGTATCACAAATATTTCACCTTCAATTATGTATTTCCATATTTTGTGCTTGTTTGATTTTTCCACTGAGAAATCGACAGATTTTTACCAATGTTATCATAAATAGTCATCTTGAAATAAAAGAGTAAATGATACAACTCTAAGATTTTTATTGGAATATAATTCATATACATAAAATTAATACCTTAAAGTGTATAACTCTGATTTTTACAATGTTCATGAAGTTTTGTTACTATTACTCATACATAACACCAAAACACTTTCAGAACCCCAAAATGAAAAAGAAAACCATACCCATTAGCAGTTATTCCCTACCCCTATCCCCATCCTCTGGTAACCACTATTCCACTTTCTGTCTCTATATTAACCTAGTCTATAGATTTCTTATAAATGGAATCAGACAATATGTGGTCATTTGTGTCTGGCTTCTTTCCCTTACCATAATGTTTGTACTCCTCTTTTAAAAATCCCCTTTCTAGCTTTATGATTTGTTTAGGGTTTGTATTATTATTACCTTTTATCTTTTAAAAGATAATGTCTTTTAGCTGGGCATGGTGGCACATACCTGTAATCCCAGTACTTGGGGGACTGAGACAGGAGGATCCCAGGTTCAAGGCCTGCCTCAGCAACTTAGTAAGACCGTGTTTCAAAATCAAAAGTAAAAAGGGCTTGGGGTGTAGTTCAGGGTAGAATGCCTCTGGGTTCATTCCCTAGTACCAAAAAAAAAAAGTCTTTTAATCATAATAGCAGGTTTTTAATTTTCTGGATCTTTAATTTACTATCTCAAATTATACATGATAGAGTTTTACCCTAATAGCATGTGATATTGAGAAAAATAAGTAGAATATTAAATACAAAGTTAAAAATAAAGAGAAATAGAAAAATAGAAATTTTTTCTTAAATCTTATTTGTTATCTGTAATAGAAGAAAAATATGCAGAGAACATTTAGATATATAATTATATATAAATGTTTATTATTATGAATAAATATATAAATGTTTATATATGTATGTGTGTAGATAGATGGATAGATAGATTTTCATTTTAACTAGTCAGAAATTTTTATTTTTATTTTTAGGCAGGGTCTTGCTTTGTTGCTCAGGCTGGCCTTGGTCTCCTGGGCCCAGCCTCCCAAGTAGTTGGAACTATATATGCATGCCACCATGATGGGCTTCACAAGTTTTCATTTTAACTAATTAAATTAGATAAAGATGTCATCAAATCAGTCCTCTTTATGAAATAATACTCTTTTCCCACAATGTTTATGGCCTTTCCTTTCTTCCATAGACTTGTAAAGAAACATTAAACTACATATTTGTAGGGATGGTTACCAGTCTTAGCAACAAATTAGAATTTTGAGAGAAAACAATAGGGTTAAATCAGCTTTATGTCACTAAATATTTATGCAGGGATACTTTTAGTATGTATATAAAGGAATATTAAAAATTAGCAATACTAACAATCCCTTATTTTTATAAAATTAAACATAAGTTTTATGTGCAAATTTGCATATAAATGTGAAGATATAATTCCATTAACAATGGAGTGATCTAAATTATACTATTCTCTCTCCTCTATTTGAAAATGTCTTTAAACTATGCCCATGACACTCTGGTAAGTCCCTCCTAAAATTGAATCAATAAATGAGATCTCTGTGTGCAAATAAGTCACAAAATAGCATTTGCTTATACAACAAAAACATTATTATAACAATGTTGTGTGGTCCCGTATTTTGGCTCATTGATTTGGCTCCCTGTGCACTCTGATATACACATCTGCTGACATAAGATTTATTGCCCATCTTTTAATTAAATCATTGAAGCATGATGGAGGAGTCATGACTGCAAGAAAAATGATTGTGCTTTATTCTCTTATTTGGCTAATTTTAGGATAGTTTCAAAATTTTTGGAGATAAAATTCTAATTGAAACTTATTAAAAATTGCAAAAGCATTAATATATTTTATATTAATCTCAGAAGTATATTTTATATAATCGGCATTTTTCATAGTTCTCTATCATAGCTATGAGGGTTTTCAACTACCTGATTACTCAATAAATTATAGAAACACAAAGCTATAATTTACTAAGTGCTTATTTAGTTGTAGGAAGGTCTGTATCTACCATCAAAAGCAAGCAGGTACTCATTTTTACATATTTTTGTATGAAAATTCTCCAATTCTTTGCATGGCTTATTCAATATCCAAATAATATTGTTGGTGAGTAGTCATGGCTACTATAAATCTTAATATACCTAGATTTCATCTCCTAATTCTTCTGTAGTCACATGACCCCTTTGTCACTTACATTTTTGATGAATTCAAATTCAACAAACATCCTCTTTCTTCAAGA
The DNA here is from genome assembly GCA_004027185.1 of Glis glis. NCBI lineage: Eukaryota > Metazoa > Chordata > Mammalia > Rodentia > Gliridae > Glis > Glis glis. Next base: position 15,475 of record PVJS01010563.1, on the reverse strand, counting down.
AATTATGGAAACACCAAGGAAGAGAAAAGGGAGAGTGAGATGTGGTTTTGGTTCATAGGGATTCCTGAATTTGTAAGTATATAGAATGCTGAAGTACTTTAAAAATCATGAAAACAGATTAATGCTACATTACAACTGGATTTTCCTTCCCATTGTACCACTTAACACTGTGACCTTGAGTAAGACATTGCACCTTCAAAAGCCTTCATCTCCTTATTTGTAAATGAGATCATTTCTGCAATCCACTCAGTCTAGTGCCTGATACCTTTCTAACACATTGTTGGCCATTGTTAGCTAATTTTATTTAAATGGCATCAATTTGTATTTCTGTGAAAAGGAAAGTGTTCTCTAAGCTGCCATGAAATGTTCCTACTTAAGTACTGTATAAGCCTATGCCATGTATAACCAACAAAATTTCTATTGCATTCACCTGGGAATAAAGAGGAGTCTCATAGGTTTAGTTCCTCCTAATTGTCCTCGGTCAAGCTCAGATCGCAGCCTGTATTACCCCTGTACCAGGGGTCCATTTCATGCTTTGAATATGAACCTTGCTGCTCAGCCAGCAAGTGGCTTATTTTAAAACTGACACTTTTTCCCCTCATTTCTTTCTGTCTCCTCTTCTTCTTCCCCTCCCTAACTATGAGGGAAACAGGATTAATGTTCTTATCATGTTCTTCAATTCACTGACCTGACCATAGGAATGGAGAATTGGTACTAGGGGGTCTGAGGATATCATTTGGACATAAATGATGTCTCCTGATAAACATGCCTGGAGCTTATTCCTTGGATTTCTTCTTTAAAAAGCCTGTTCTTCTCATTGGGTGAGGGGGTGTCAGCTGTTTCTGAACATCAGTTCACTGTGTTCCTCTCTTTGCTAGCAAATCAACAAAACTTTTTCCTTTTTCTCAATGCCTTGGCCATGATTATTTGATATGGCATCAGGACAAGATCCTAGCTTTTGGTATCACTCCTACCCACAAGAAATTTCCCACAAACGCTATTAATTACTTAATAAAAATAGAGTAATATTTTCCTTAGTGCTAGTTTTAGGAGGTTCAGAAATGAGTCAGTCCAAGTTCTTGACCTTATAGTCTCATTGGCAGGAAAAAAAAGTAAACCAACATTTACAATGAAAGGGGAAGGGATTTTATTTGGGAAGGGATCCCAGGAAAGAAGCGAGGGGCAGGGGAAGTGAAACAGGGAAGAGGAAAATATTGGACAAGAATGTATCATCCAGTTGGTCCCAATGATGGGAGGCTGGTACGTCATCCCATTGGGCCTTCTGAGGTACTTTGTGAAATGCATCTCAGAACTGGTATTTCCTGTTGGCCACTGACAACCTTTTTTCACTGGTCCCCTTCCCTGTTGGTCAAGGCTAGCCCCATGGCTTTAACTCCTTTGCCCTGTTAGGTTGTACATGGTTGAGTAACCAGCTGATCTTGCAGATAACTCAAGCCACTGAGGTAGGAAATGAGAAGTATGTTCCAGTATTCCAAAACTTCCCTAGCTTCCGAGCTCTTCCTTAATCCTATGTGAAAGCATTTCTGAAATCTTTACCTCAGTTACCATAGACTATGGAGCCCAAGCTTCACAGAACCATTCTATCAATTTGTACCAGCTCCAGATTGCTTTATCAGGACATGGTACTTCAACTCATATGTGTTAGAGCCTCAAACAAAAGTGACTCCATCTTGGCCAGAAACTCCCAAGTCCTGCTCAGTATACACTCCCCCTGCTTCCCGAAAATGTCCCCACTATCTTGCCTAAGACTTGTCTGTAAGCCCATTGCTTATCACACCCCTCTGCTTATGGGAAAATCCCATTATCCTGCTTAACACTGATGTAACAAACTCCCCCTGTGTTGGGCCCTCCACCCAGTGCCATGAAAGGGCCTGGTGGATTAACAGAAGCCTGCTCTAGAGTATCCGGCCTCTTCCACGTGGCAGTGACTCAGCATAACAATGGCAAAGATGGCGCTGGAGGACCCCTCAGAGGGAGGTCCCGCGGTTAACCCCACCTAACCTCAGGAGGGCTATGATAGGCAGTTACCTCCTTCCGTGCTCACGGACAACAGGTGCCTTTGCCTATGATAGGTTAGAGGGGGGCCGTTCTGTGTCACTGGGTCCCAGCTTATCGCCCTGGAATTTCCTTTATGGCCTTTACTTTAAAAGTGCGACTGTCTTTCTAAATAAACGAGATCTTGCTTTGACCTGTCTCCCGGCTCCTTGCTCCTGATCAAGCCACGACACTCGCCACCCTGCTCAGCTCGCGCCACTCTCGGGCCGGATCCCGACACCCCTGCCCTATAGAATCTCCCCTGAACAACCCCCCTTGGCAATAGCTAACTGCCACTCCCCCTCCTTGTAGACTCTCTCCTTAAACAACCTATATAAACTTCTACTCTGTAAGTAGACATGGGCTCCAACCTTTCCTGGAGACCCCTTCTGCAGGTTTTATCCCAATAAAGCCTGTACTGCCATTGAGCCGTCTCCATTGTTCTCCTTCCTCCTCCAAACCTTTCAATATGTAGGTGCTTCCAAGTTAATAGATACTCCATTACCCAGTCTTTTCTTCTGGTCACCTTGGCCAACACATTTTAGATCCATCTTCACACATGTTCCACTGATTTCTGACAACTTACTGTCCAGATTGTGAATACTTTGGGTGTGTAAGCTATTTTCTCCCAAAGCAGTGGCTATTTTCTACTCACGCTGTACAGAGGTCTGATGCAGGATTCAGGACTGTGGAACAATAAGGAAGAAACACATCCCTTTGTGAGGCTCTGGCCTCATCCAAGGTGTTCCCAATGTCTCCAGGCAAAGGGAAGCGTCTTTCCTCTGGTGAGGGGATTACCTCTGCCAACCTCAAGAATGCCAATGATTTACGATTCTCAAACCTGTCTGCATATTGCCCTACTTCAAGAATTAAGTGCAGCTGGTTTGAGAAGAAAAGAGGGGAGATGAGTGTGAAAGAAAGGTTGAAAACCAATGCAAAGATGCATTATCAAGTAAGCCGTCACCAAAGGAGACTGATGCTCAGTCTTTTAGGCCCTTCTGAGAAGTTTTATGAAAGACTTAGAAATATCTGCCAATGGGACCACACAGGGGAGCCCCTGCCCATTGGTTTTCATCCCATGATGGTCAACATGTGTTCCACAGCGTTCATCACCCTGCACTCGTGGATGTTCCTGGGGTAGGAGGTGAAAAGTACATGAGGCAGTCTGAGCTGCAGTATGCCCAAAGCATCTGTGGAAAGCCTGGAGAAATGGTGACTAGCAGCATGGCTTGAAGAATGGTGGTAGGCAGTGCTCACCAGAGATTTGAAGAGGCCTGCAGAGATGTTTAGGAGTGATATGATTAGCGTACTTGAATTACCATTTTCCACTGTATGATATACTTTTTGCTATATCCTTCGTATTATTACTTATACCTTATCTACTTTTCAAAAGTGTTTGCTCTGTTTTCCAAAAATATGTAAGTTCTTTTAGGACCAAATCTTTTTATTCTATTTTAAATTCTAAGATGACCCATAACTGTACTGTGTTGCATAATAATAGCATGTTAAATGATTGTTAATTAATAATTACTATGAATAAGTAAATGTATTGCCAACTTCCCAAATATTTGACTTCCTAAATAATTAGTTTAAAGAAACTGTGTGTGTGTGGTATGTGTGTGTGTGTGTGTGTGTGTGTGTGTGTGTGGTACTGGGGATTGAATCTGGTGCATTCTACCTCTGAGCTAAACCCCCACCCCTTTCTATTTTTTTTGCGGTACTGGGGATTGAACCCAGGGGTGTTCTACCTCCGTGCTACACCCCCGGCCCTATTTTTTATGCTTTATTTTGAAACCGGGTCTCACGAAGTTGCGGAGGGCCTCACTAAGTAGAGAGAGAGAGAGAGACAGGAAGAGAGAGAGAGAGTGAATTGAGGCTGGCCGCGAACCCGGATCCTCCGGTCTCTGCCTCCCAAAGTACTGGGATTACAAGCGTGCACCACCACGCCCGGCTCTATTTTTTATTTTGAAACCTGGTCTCCCTCACTAAGTTTCTGAGTCTAGCCTCAAACATGTGATCCTCCTGTTTCAGCTACCCAAATACTGGAATTACAGGCATGAGCCACAATGCCTGGCTAAGAAACTTTTATTTTTTTACAAAATACATTTCTTAGAAGAGGAGATGAGATAAATTGATAAGTAAAAATAGCAATCAGAGTTTATTTTACATTTTATTTAGATACATATATTTTAAATTTTTAAACTAGCTTATAGTCCTAATATTTTAATAGAATCATTTTTCTTTGCTTACATTAATTGCTATGATCATTCTACATACTTAATTTTGTATTCCTGAAAGTAGAAATATTAAATAGGAGTTAATTAGCACTTTTTAAAAATAGTAAACCCATTTAACTGTAAATAATATCCTCCAATAATTCTACCACCATCTAGTCATAATAGCAGTGAACAATTTGGGAGAATTAATAGATTTAATTCTCAGTTATGACATCTAATGGAAAGAAGTTGTGACCTAAATAATCCCCAAGATCGTTTATTTTTGAGTATGGAATCGTATGGACTTATAATAATAATAATGTTTTACATTCACATAAACTCAAGGGCTTTTGCTTAATGTGATATTAAAACCCATGTATATTTTTCTTAAACTGGGTGTATACTCTGTGGAAGTGATACCCAATTTTAGCATTGGGAAAAAGTTATTTGAGGTTTAAAGCCTTGAAGAGGATAATCTGTGCTTGAACAGTTGTGACTATGTGTGACTTCCTTGTTGCTTTTATATTTTGCAGGTAGAATGAGATATAAATAGACCCAATGACAGATTAACTTTTAGATAACCAAACCTGTCATTCTCTTGCAAGGGTATATAGTGGAGTTTTTATAATGTGTAATTAAATGTAAAAATAGTTATGCAAATGTAGCTGTCTTTTATTGAGTTAGACATTAAGAAGGCTGATAAAAATATATAATAGTGCCACCTTTCTAATTTTAGTTGATAAAAATATGCTGTTTATGTTAACAAGCAATAGGCTTACTATAATTTTTAAATAAGTTATTTAAATGTTTTGTTTTATTTTATAATATAAACTGAAGCTCTTCAGATCTTCAAAAATTTGGGGAATGTAACGTGGTCTTGAGTCCTATGATAGTACTAGGCAAAGAATTCATAAAAAGAGCTTATGGTGATTGGAAGATTCAGCAAAGACTTCTTGAAAAAATAGGAACTTGCATTTGGTCTTGAGTAATGAGGGGGTGTTATGGTTTGAGACTAGAATGGCCCCCGACGTCTCATGAGTTCAGAGTTGGGGCTTTAGGGAAGTGAGCGGATCATGAAGATTGATTCAGTCAGCATTCCCGTCGCTTTGACCCAAATATTGGACCAGAACAACTTAGGAAAGGTTTAAGCTGGGCGTGGTGATGCATGTTTGTAATCCCAGTAGTTGGGAGGCTGAGACAGGAGGATCACAGGTTTGCGGCCAGCCTCAGCAACTTAGTGAAGCCCTCTGCAACTTAGTGAGACCCTGTTTCAAAATAAAAGAATCAAATAGGGCTGGAGGTGTGGCTCAGAGGCAGAATGCCCCTGGGTTCAACTCCCAGTACCACACACACACAAAAAGGAAAGGTTTATTGGGGCTCATGGTTTCAGACATTTCAGTCCATAGGGCCAGCTCCAAAGCGTAAATTGTGGTGGTGGTGGCAGCAGGGTATGTAGTGGTGGGAAGCAGTTTTAATGTCATGGTGGCTGGAAGCAAAGAGAGAGAGAGAGAGAGAGAGAGAGAGAGAGAGAGGAGCCCATGGACATATATAGTCCCCAAGACCACACCCCATTGACCTACCTGCCTCCTCCAGCCATGCCCCACCTCTAAACCTTGCTGCATGGAGTTCATGCTTTCAACTCATGAACTTTTGGTAACATTTTAAATCCAAACTATCACAAGGACTATCACAAGAACTCTGACCTCATCAGTAGATTAATCAATTGATGGCTGAGTGGACCACTGGGAGGTGGGACCTAGTTGGAGGAAGTAGATCACTGGGGGTATACTCTGGAAGGGTTTATCTTCTCCTCAGCCCTTTCCTCTTCCTCCCCCCACCCCAACTGCTATGAGCTGAGCAATGTTCTTCTGCCACACCCTCCCACCATGATGTTCTGCCTCACCTCAGGTACAGAGAAGTAGAGCTGGCCAACTGTGGACTAAATTCTCTGAAATCATGAGCTAAAATCAATCTTTTCTCCTCTAAGTTGTTCTTGTCAGGTATTTTGGTCACAGTGATGAAAAACTGACTAGCATAGAGGTATGTCAGCATTAGAGGATGGACAGGACCTCTAAGTCAAGCAGCTAGCAAGAGCAAAGACACTGGTGCAAAACAGAGAGTGTAGGGGTAGAGAGATCGAATCAGTTTGGCTGCAAGGAGAAAGAAAGTAGTGGCAAAGTATACAGAAAGGTAACAAGAGATAGTTTGGAAAGACAAAGGCTAGAATGCAGGACTAGGGGTTTAAATGTAATCATATTGGCTGTTGGGAGCCAATGAAAGTTTTCAAGTGGGTGTAGGGGGTGATATAAAAGTAATTTTCCTTGGAGGAAATTCATCATGATGGTGGCTTCAATTCTATGGAGAAGGGAATGAGTAGAAATTTTATCATAGGAGTACATATATAAAGTTATAAAGACTAGTACTAAAGTTTTAGGGTTTGAAGACTGAATGATGGGGGAGAACAGGGTAGCATTAAAGGAGACAGAGCACTCAGTAGAGATTAGAAAAAAGGAAAAAATATCCACATGATGATAAATCACTATTTGATGTTGAAGAGACTTCTGAATCATAAATACTAAATGATATTTGGTGTAACTTAAGTATTTAGTTTATTTTTATCATATTAGAATTTTAAATTATATGAATGTATTAGTAAAGTGTATAAAAATTTAAAAATTAATCTGAATATTTGATTAATCAGAATTCCCTATTTTTAACCATGCCAGGTAACTGAAATTTACTTTAATTTTCACATTGACACATACTTTCGAGCTGCTTCACTTGTTATGAATAAAATATAGTTCTTGCTGATTTAAAATAGTTACTTCATACATTATTAACCCCTTTCTATGTGATGCTTGAATCCTTCTGAAACTTACTTTATTCTCAGTTGGAAAGGCACTATATGTAGTAACTAAGCACCCTCACTTAAAATGACTTTTTTTCAGCCAGGCATGGCGATGCACTCCTGTAATCCCAGTACTTGGGAGGCTGAGACAGGAGGATTGCGGGTTTGAGGCCAGCCTCAGCAACTTAACAAGACTCTCAGCAACCTAATGAGACCCTGTTTCCTAGCCAAAAAAAAAAAAAAAAATGGATGAGGGGTATAGCTCAGAGGTAGAATGCCCCTGGGTTTAATCCTCAGTACTACAAACAACAACCCCTGATTTTTTTTCTTTAAACATTGAACATACATTTTCCTGTTCCTACCCTTATATTAATTTACATCTACTTTTTTAAATGAATGAAATTATTTCTTTGAAGAAAATTAATGTAGATTAAATCTTATTAACTAATAAAATGGTAATTAAAATTAGAGGTTCCTGGTAAGTCTGAGTTTTAGCACAGAGAAATATCCTTTGACATTTTTTAATAACAAATTTGTCCCCTGAAACAGATAATAACTCCTGTAGGAAACCAAATGGATTTGTCACAATATTCTGCCAATAAAACCTAGTGACTGACTATAATTACAATAACATAATTAACTTAATTTCAATTTGTTAATACTCAATTTTGCTCATACTCAGCTCAGCATTTGTGGTGTGAAAAAAAGTATCCATCATTTCTTTCCTTGAAAATGACAAGGTTAAAAAATGAACATTTACTCAGGGAAATAAAATTATTGGCATGTAAGTTATTACCTCATTTGGTGAGTATAGGAAATAAATTGAGAAGAAAGTCATGTACTCAGAGATTCAGTACATAGTTTACTTGTTCATTTTAAAAGTTTGATTCAAACTTTATATATAATTCAAAAGACAGGATAATTGAAAGGAAGTCAAAATATGTTGAATTGGTCATTTGTATGCAAATAAATTATAGCATTTTTAAACCAGGGTCCCACAAATCAAACTGCACTGTTAAGTATTCTGCAGCAAACTCCCATCCAGCCCAGCCCAGACAATTTGCTTGGCATAATAAGGACAGCAAAATTATCTCTGCTGCTCACCTGGCTTCACAGTTTCCTTTCCAATGTTTTCCTGGCTCTGTAGGTCCTTTCTTCAATTATTTCCAGAATCTCAGAGATATTCTCTACATGCTCCTGTGACCCTCTTGGAGTCCTTTCTCTTTCTAAAAAACTGCTACAAGTTGCTTAAATTAAATAGCTTCAATCATTTGTCCACATCCCTACCTTCCCTCTATATAATTTCATTAAGATAAAGTGGACTTTCTTAGCGAATCTAGGAAAACTCTGGATGTGTTCTACCACAAAGTAGCCAGATGTTGCTCTTTGACTTCAGAACATCTGATATACCAGAATTTAAGAAAATAATTCCCTTCCCTTTTCTCCCCTTAGTTTTCTTCCCTCCTCGCAGTTACTAACCAATGTACAGTTCTTTGAAATGCTATTTCTTAGCCCTAACATATGCTTGGCTGGCCTTTCCAGACACATGGAACATGCTGAACAAATAGGTGCAATGCTGTTTGTTTGAGATAACCAAATGTTCAACATCACGGAATAACACGCTGGGCGTTGCTTCCAAACACATCCCAAACACAAACACAGGTTCTAAGCCAATTGCACAGGTGCTTGCTCTTTACTACTGTAATTCCATTTGGTAAATCTTTTCCTAGGGTATTCCTTAATACTATGTTTTAAATACGAATTTATATTGGCCTTCATAGAAATCCTAAGGCAGAAATCAAACAATAATAAAAATATGATATGCAAAGGTATATTGTATATTACTAAATTACATAAAAGAAGAGCATGTTTTACTTTAGTAGTGTGAGATGTGAGCCGGGCCTGGTGGCGCACGCTTGTAATCCCAGTACTTTGGGAGGCGGAGACCGGAGGATCCGGGTTTGTGGCCAGCCTCAGCTCTCTCTCTCTCTCTCTCTCTCTCTCTCTCTCCCTGTCTCTGGAGGTAGAACGGCTCTGGGTTCAATCCCCGGTACCGCAAAAAATAAATAAATAAAAAAAAAGTAGTGTGAGATGTGGCATTAGGTTGAAGCTTAATGATACTATTTAAAATAATTTAATTGCTGTTGATTACATAGACAAAGTGCTTTGAGATTTCAATTATACAGTTTAAAAATAACTGAAAGGAATTCATCATAATGTACAAAATTACTTTTACTTTAGAATATTTTGAGAAAACACTCATTATAGGAAACTTGTTTTAAATAGCCAACTGTTTGGAAAATTCTAACATTACTTAGACATACTGTCTAACATATCATTATGTTTAGGAAAATGAGAAAAGGCAGGTAGGATCAAATATTAATGCCTAATATTCCCAGCTATTACTTTTCAAACTGTGTTTGGAGTATAGGGGTTTTACCCCTTATAACTTCTTTTGTGTATACATGTTGATATCTATATAACTGTTCTGGGGACAAAAAGATTGTATGCTCTGATGTGACATCACATATAGTACTAGGAATGTGGAGCTGAAGTCTCTACTCATGTCCTCCCTCCCTTGAATTCTATTTTTCACACAGCAGCTAAAGGGACACTTTGACACATCACTCTTCTGCTCATTTCTCTAATAGAAACACACTAAAGTTCTGTGCATGTTTCTCAGAGAAGGCTATTTCTTTTTTGCCCCTTCTCCTATATTTATCCTAGTGTCTGGCACAGTAGAGGAGTTTGTGTCTGGAATTCAGTTAAATATTTATTGTGTACCTGCTACCATAATGGAAGTTAATATGTAGCATTTATAAGGTGTTAAATGCTATTCTAAATCCTTTGCATGTTTTTACTTATTTCTTCTTCACAGTGCATTATTATCCTCATTTTATAAAAAGAAAAGAAATGGAGACACATAGATGTAAAGCAATCTGCTTAAAGTCACACAGCTAGTAGGAGACAGAACAAGAATTCCAGCTCCAGAACCTATGCTCCCAAGCACTCTATTGTGATTGGTGAGGGGGGAACAAAGATCAATAAAACACAGTCCCTGCCGGGCACAGTGGTACATGCCTGTAATCCCCAGTATTTGGGAGGCTGAGATAGGAGGATTGTAGGTTCAAGGCCAGCCTCAGCAACTTAGCTAGACCCTGTTTCAAAATTAAAAATAAAAAGCACTGGTGGTGTAGCTCAGAGATAGAATGTCCCTGGGTTGAATCCCCAGTACCAAAATAAATAAATAAATAAACCCAACAAACAAACAAAAACATCACAGTCCCTGTCCTCAAACTGTTTATTTATTATTCATCAAGAAGGAAACTAACATACTTTCAATGTAATGGTAAATGTTTGTAATGATGACATTAGCAAATATTTATGAAGTGTGTATCTCCTCTAAGCTTTGTAATCTTCCCTTTATTTCTATTATTTAATTTACTCACAAGAGTCTTATGGTTTTTTAAGTTAGGAAATAAAGATAATTTTGCCCAATGTGGGAAAGATCAAACCATTGCCAGACTCTACCAGCTTGGAGTTGGTCTGGCTCTGAAAACAAACCACTAAAAAGCCTATCGGAATGCCAACATCAGACAAAGCCCGTCTGTGACTGTGACACAGCAGGACAGAAATCAGTACTCTCTATGATCTTGTCAGAGCATACACAAAACCAAAACACTGTCTAAATTATGAAAATGACCCATCATCCACTCTCTTGGTTAATATACTGTGACTGCTCCTTTGTGATCAATTTTAGCTTCAGTTTTTCTTTGTTCTTTCCACCTTGACAAAAGTTATTAAGATACCTGCCATAGAATCTCCCTTTTCTGACAGCTTCTAATCCCCCCAAACCACACTTTCTTGAATCCTCCTGGAAATTTCCAAAAAAGGTCCAAATCCTACAAGAAGCCTCATCTAACATTCTTTTTGAGACTTCCCACAGTTCCTCATGGTGAGCTGCCTTCCTTTTTACAACGAAGAAGCAATAAACTAAACTTGTTTTGATTTCAGGTGTGTTCCTGGTGGGCTTTGGCTGGAGGTTATTAACAGAAATGAAGGAAACAAGAATCACCTGTGTGACGACAGCAGGCACCCGCAGGTGGGTGTGGCTGGAGGAGGTGAGTTACTGGGGTCTTGAGGACTTTATCAGAGTCCCTGGCTCTAGTGTTTCTCTCTGTTTCCCTGTGGCCATGATCTGGGCAGCTCTCCTCCCTCATGCTCTGTCCCATAATGTTCCTGCCTTGAAGCCGACCAACCATGAACTGAACCTCTAAAATCGTAAGCAAAATAAACCTTTCTTTCCCCAAGTTGTTTTCGTTAGGTTATTTTTGTTACAGCAACAAAGAGAGCTGACTAATACAGTTGTTGACCTGAAAAGTCCATCTTTGAGCCAGTGCTGAGAAAGGGGGAGTTCAGAAAATATCCTTATACTGGTGTTCGTCAGATAAATGATTCCTAGGGCCAACATTTCAAAACCTTGGAAGGAATTCTCCAGTCTTGTGAGAAATGATTTAATTTTATCTCTCTAGAATCAGTTTTTTCTTTTTTTCTTGGTCCTTGATCAGTATCAGTTAGTCTTTGCCCAAGTTGTAGAGATACAAGATTGCACAAACATTCCATCTAGGGGTGTGGACCCCTAGAGTTCTTGTAGGGTCTTCTCAATCTAAAGCTGTACCTCTTTTAGGCCAAATACTGGTTTCCTCTGTTTTCTGAATATAAAGTATACTTACCCTCTGATTGGTGGCATTCCCATAGCAATTCTGAATTGTAGCAACTACTGGGGGGAACTTTGACATTGGCAAAAAACATAAAGCAGGCACTATTTTAGACAGTGTGGTTACAAAGTGCCTGTCCCATGACATTTACATATTAAATGGGGAGACTAAACAAACAAACAAACATAAATAGCACAATGTTAGGTAGTGATAATGTGGGTACCATATAAAGTTAAGGTGTGTGTAAAGTGTATTTTTTAGATAGGGTGATTTGAGAGATTAGGAATGACATTTGGAGATCTGGGCCTTGGCCTGAATAAAGGGATGAAGTACCCCAGGAGAAAAATCCTTCTAGGTGAAAGGGTTACAACCCAGAAAATAGCAGTGCAAAGCCTAGAAGCAGAGGAAAAACAAGACAGCTAGCCTGGTTGAAGCACACTGAGAAAGCAAAAGAAAAATAGAAAAAGAAGTTGGAAAGGAAGCCAGGTGCAAGGTAATGTGAGGTTCTGAGGGCACAGAAGACTTAGCTCTTTCTAGTGAGGATAGAGAAAATACTTTGCACTGATGTATATATTAAAAGGATCACTCTGGCTGCTTTACCAAGAATAGAATGAAGGAAGGCAGGATTAAGGAGTTTTGGATTATGTTCCTAGAGAAGGAGGCTAAGATTATAAGTAAGGGAAAGAGGATCAACTAAAAATGACATCTTGTGTCTTTATTACTTAGACACTGTGGAAGTGGGGTAAATTGGAAACTGAATGTAGAGGGCAGCATAGTTGGAGATAATGAGGAAAATGGAACACAGCTATAAGGCTCTGAAAATTGCTGGTTGGGATGGTGGTACCAATGATTACAATAAGGGAATTAAGACAAGTTTGGAAAAGATGAAGATAATGGATTTTGATTATGTCAAATATATCTAGATGTAGATGTTGAGTTGATATAGACAGTAGATTTACTCTTGTCTCCAAATAGCCAAAAGTTGGGATTATTTTCACAAGTCTCGAAGGAAAAATAAGGGACTATACTTGGAGAGTGTTAAAATAAGGGCTGGTGTGGTGGCACATGCCTGCAATCCAGTACTTGGGAGGCTGAGACAGGAGGATCACAGGTTCCAGGTCAGCCTCAGCAATTTAGTGAAACCCTCAGCAACTTAGGGTGACCCTGTCTCAAAAAAGGGAAGGGTTTGGGGTGTGGGTCAGAGGTAGAATACCCCTGGGTTCAATCCTCAGTAAGACACCCCCCCCCCGGCAAAAAAGGGCAAAATAAGCAGGAGGGTATTAACCAGTAGTTGTTTCTATACTGAGAGCTCTAATGTAAACACACTCTAACTTAACTTGGAAATATTTCCTATAATGAAATTTGGAAACTACAGCAAATGAGCTTCAGCCAATTACAAACAGCCAACCAGCTGATTGTTTATACAGCCAGGGACCTCCCAACAGACCATACTAACATTGGCCAAATGCCCATCACACCATGCCTCAAAAAGGTAAATCAGGCAATTCCTTCACTTTGCTTTTATGTTAACCTTGGAGAAATTGCCTACCTATAGGCGGGAGCTGAGCTCTCTGAATCTCTTCTGCTTCTGAGTGCTGCCAGATTTATGATTTCTTTTTTTGCTCAGATAAGCTCTATTCATTTTAATTTGTCTGAAGGTTTTCTTTTAACAGGAGTGATAACTAATATGAGCAGAATACACACATAATAGTGAGAAATCAAAAGCCTGGGAGATTTATCTGTAAACTCCTTTTTAAACAGTGGTATTGCATAAGTATGGCTATAGAGGTAGACTGCAAAAATTCTAATCTTTTGCTCCAACCTTTTCTAGCCATACTGGATAACCTCCAATTAGATATTTTAGACCTTAATTTCTTTATATGAAAATTGTTATACTAGTACTTCCCTGAAAAGGTTGTTTTGGAGCAAACATTCTTAATTTGGAGTCCAAAAAATTTCAGTATCTTTGAACTTCGTACTGAAAAAATTATGTCTATTTCTATTGACAGTTCACAAAAATTTAGTTTCCTTCCTTTATAAAAGCAGGCAACAAACCATAATATTGTTAACAGTACTTGTGGTTTTGTTTTATACAGATATTTTAATATCACACTACAATGGTTGAAGATGTCATGAAATATTGTGATTGCATTCATTCAAAATTACCAAATTTATTAGAACTGCTGTTAGATTGCAGAATTTATCTATATCCCCCATGCTACTTAGTTGGCCAATCCTCCTAGAATTCTGTGCCTCTTGTTCAACCATAATCACACTGGGATGTCTGAATGCTTATATAGTCTCACATTTATATTGCTGTCCAGTACCCACAAAATACAAATGCTCATTGACCAATATGAAAAAGGTGAATTGTTTAATTTTGATAATATTTTGTTATCATTGATTCATTGGTATTCCTATGTATTTGATTTCGTGCGTTTAAAAACACTATTCATGGAATAAGTGAAAAAAAATCTTGAAGTAGAGTACTAAAATGAATACACACGAGACATTAAAACCACACCTGGCTTATATCAAAGTTCAATAAAATCTTCTGCTTTTGTCCTTAAAATATTCAGAGAACAGGAATTTACTTTAGTTCTATTCATTCTTGCACTCAAAGCTGCCAGAACAGTGGTCTTTACACGGCACTCCACAACTAGCAAAAGAATGGAGTCTAGGTTGGCACCCCAGGCCCCTCAGTTGGAGGAAGAAGCGGCTGTGAAGTTGCCGGGCAGCTTCTCTGCATCTGGAGGGGGCTCTAGAGATGTTAGGGCAATTCGGAAGACTCAAGAGGAGGCCCAGTTGTGCTCCTAGCCTTGTCCCAGTGTGAATGGAGACTGCATGTGTCTAGAGGGGCCAGGTTCCTATTCTTCAAGGCTCTTCAACATCCGAGAAGGCAATCAGATCTAAGGCTCCAGGTAAAGTGTAGGACGACCAGGTCCCTCCTATATTCTTGCAACCGAGTAATGGTTTCAGACCGGGGGCTTCAGATTTCGGTAAGGGGGCGATCCCGCAGGTCTCCGGCAAGCTCGGCAGGGAGCACCGCGCGGGGAGCACCGCCCTCGCCACGCCCACTTCCTGCCCCATCCCGCGCTTTTCCAGGTCCCTCTCCCGGTGAACCGGATGCGCCGTCAGCCAGTCTCCTCCTCCGCGTCCCGGCCTCACCCAGCTCCCTCGCCAGCCGCTGCAGCCCGGGGGCCCGGCGGAGGCTCCGGGCGCGGGAGGAGCTGGGCGCGCACGGCTACCGCGCGTGGAGGAGACCCTGCCCTGCGGCCATGGGTGCCCGGGCCGCTCCTTCACGCCGGCGACAGGCGGGGCGGCGGCTGCGGTACCTGCCCACCGGCAGCTTCCCCTTCCTGCTGCTGCTGCTGCTGCTCTGCATCCAGCTCGGGGGCGGACAGAAGAAAAAGGAGGTAGCGCTCGCCCGCTCTCCGCGGGGGCCGGGCGGGACGCGTTGCCGGGAAGCCCCGCCGGTTGCTAGGCAGCCGGGCGCGGGCCATGGCGGCCGGGCGCCGCGTGGGGGGAGGCAGGGGTGGGAGGCCCTGGGGTGGGAGGCCCTGGAGTGGGAGGCCCGGGGCGGAAGGCCCTGGAATGGGAGGCCCTGGGGTGGGAGGCCCTGGGGTGGGAGGCCCTGG